>JAOVVA010078836.1:0-12942 GCA_028565275.1 Leiocassis micropogon
TGTTCCCTGAAAAGGCGGGAACGAGATGCTGCGTCCCAATGCCGCACTGCCTACGTGACCGGACGTCCGTTCAGACACATCAATCTGAGGAATGTTTCCGGTTCACTCCTATTTATAACCCGCAGGTGTGTCTCATCAGATGACGTCACCCGACTGAGGTTATATAAGCCAAAATTTGGCGTGTTTGATACACATATGCTTCACAACCGGCAACATGACAAGATGTTCCCCTTCCATTGCGTTTTCACGCAGCATCTCGTTCCCGCCTTTTCAGGGAACAGGGTTACAGCAAAGTAACCCGAGACGATTTCTTCGATAGAGGGCAGAGAGACTGTTCAGCACATTCTCTGAGCATTCTGCCAGGGATATTGTCTGGTCTAGCAGCTTTACATGGGTTGACTCTGCATAGTTTTCCTCACTTCAGCTGTGGTGAGACACAGCACCTGAATTTAGGGAGCACTGACTTGAGATTTGCATGGTTGAAATCTCCAGCGACAACAAACAGTCCATCCGGGTGTGTGTTCTCCAGTTCATTGATCTTTGCATGCAGTTCCCATAGCGCTTCCTCAGCATAATGAAAACGGTGGTAAATTCCCGCTGTAACTAGAAACTAGCACAGAGTACGTCTGCAGCGTCCGGTACTCTGTCGCTAAGCCATGTCTCTGTGAAAACAAAGATATGTCAGTATCTAAACTCACACTGTGTAGACTGCTGAAGTCAGATGTACTCCAGTTTATTATCCAGGAAGCAGATGTTGGATAAGATCATGGACGGGAAAACCGGCCTCCTAGGGTTTATTTTTAGCCTAGCACAGACTCCTGCCCACTTGCCGTGCTTCCGCTTCTTCGCACACCACTTCCGATGTCCCCTCCTCCGGCCACTGGCATCAGGCAACGCCGAGGCCCTGGAGAACTGGTTCCCTCAGCAAGCCAAGGTCGTGTAGCTTTTCACGCAGCTCATCTTGAATGTAGTTTGATGGGTTATTAAGTTCCAGGAGTGTCTGGCGGTGGTATATATGAACACCGATTGTGCCGATGTGTCCATGTACACGCTACAACACAAAAAAAGCACCATTTTGGCTCAGGAGCGGCTGGGCCACCATCTTCCCATCTACCCAAAGGAAACCCACCAAGTACAGGGAGAACATACAAATTACACACACAGAGCCTGGTGGTAACTCTGGAATTTCAAGGTGACAACGCTAACAACTAGGTTACTGTGAGCCCTACAACTGAGGTAACCACTAAGCCACTATGCCAGCTACAAGACAAATAATTACCAGGAAAGTTAATGATACCTTAACAGCTTTGACACTTTTAAAAGCATTAATATAACATGGGGCATACTGATGATAAATACTATTTTTAATTATAATTATACTATGAAATTTAAATGTTCATTTATTTTACATATTTTCACACGTCCAGTCTACAACCACTTAATAAAACTATTTTTTTTAGCTTGGATATACTTTTGTAATGAGGCAATGCAGGGCTACTGTATGTTAGCATTATTCTAATCTGTTAACACTTATTCTAAAACACTCGGTTACAAACAACAATTTTAGTTACATCAGTTCCTGAAATCAATCAATTAGTGCTGTTGTCAGCCAAAACATGGTATTGTTGCTAAAAAGTGTCTGACCTAGGTGAAAAGGTGAATTGTCAGATTATAACACCATATTTTCTAATACTTAATGCTTATCTCCCAATCCATGGGATTTTGTTTTTTTTTGCAAATATGCATACATATTTATATTTTTATCAGATAAAAAGTATAAAATTTGCTAAATACCATTTCAGCACTCTCATAAAGTGTCTGTAACTTTTTTTTACTTTAAATAATTTAATATCTTAATTGTTCGTTCAGATTAAAATTGGGCAAATTATATTTATTAATGTATTGTGCATAATATTTTTCAGCTAAATTAAATCATTTTGAGGAAAAAAGTTTTACCTTTTCTAAAAAAAAACAATTGATCCATTCACTGAATATCTGAGAAAAAATTGCTTTACATTTGATAAGCATCTGTAAAAGATTGATTCATATTTATTGAATATCTAAGACAAATGGACTAATTAATTAAATAGCTAAGTAAACCTGACTAATTAACTACCTGAACTCCATATAACTACCTGAACTCCATATTAACATCAATTAACATCAACTTTTATACTGAACTGCCTGCCACCTAACACACAGTATGAATGCAGATCAATTCCTGCTTTCTGTTTCACCTAAATGAGGATGGGTTCCCTATTGAGTCTGGTTTCTCTCAAGGTTTCTTCCTATTACCATCTCAGGGAGTTTTTCCTTGCCACTGTCACCTCAGCTCACCAGGGACTATCTGACCATTTTGATTCATACAGATTCACATTCCATACAAACTTAAATAATTCTTTTGATTGTGTAAAGCTGCTTTGCGACAATGGCAATTGTTAAAAGTGCTATACAAATAAAATTGAATTGAATTGAATATGTAAACCTGACATATTTGTGGTGCAGATAAATCATCTGCACAACAAATATGTTACAATTATTGTTTAATCTGAAACATCATGTTAATTTCAACATTAAAACTAGAAAAGGCTTATGAGGCATATAAAATTGGGCTATATTCACTTACTTGTGAAGAGGTCTAAATAGATACAAATTTACAGTGGCAACATAACAGATGACGACTGTGGGGAAAATAGTCAGTGGTCTAAATGTAAACTTTTTAAAATGCTTGCCTATTTGAAAATCTAAGGGAAAATAAGCAACCTTGGTAACAACAAAAACAGTCACAGTCATTTTTTTTCTTTCTAACATGTCTTGTTTTTTTTGTTTTTTTTTTTTAAACGGAGCTTGTTTTTAAGGCTGACCAATTTTGGAGAAAGCTTTGTACAGTCAAGCTCAAGGGGGATTTTTTTGGAACATTTCCGATGTATGGCTCACCACTTTGGGATAAGCAAGGTTTGAGGAATATGTCAACAAACATGGCGCAAGCCCTTGAAAAGTTGCACAGCGCAGATAGCCCTCGATCACTCTCCCAAATTCCTGAAGAAATGGAAGAAGTAATAAAATAATGCCTATTCACTGATCAGAAGAGGGTTAACTTATGTGTGGTCTTAACATTCTGTACACTTCCCTTGTCCTAAGGGTCAGATGACCTTCTACTCCACATCTTACTTTAGATTAGGATTTAACCCTAAAGCATTGTTAGTGTCCAAATGTATATGAAGCATTAAAAAAAAGTGTGCAATAATGTTATACTTAATTTAGAGAATTGCAAGCTAACACAATTCCCTATTTATTATGTACTAAGCAAAAGATCTCTTGAAGAATTAGCAGATTTAATAGTAACTTATCGATAACTTGAGTAGCCTGCAGTCTCAAACCCATGGCTTCTCCCTTGCAGTGGAAGAGGCTCATGAGCTTGGCTGTGTATTCATCCAGCATGCCCATAAACTTTGCTTCTAGGTGCACCATTGTAATCCGGTAAAACTCTCCCCCACCCTGTAAGACAGGAATTAATTAAATTTGCCTACAAATAGGATGTCTCCCATCTCAGGAGATGGGGAAGACACAGGGTTGTCAAAGCCAGGCAGAGGAGCAAGCATAAAGTCCTCGAAATTCGGGAGGCAGAGCTATCGTGAAGTCGTCAAACCTGGGAAGCGGAGCTAGCATGGCTTCAGTGACCCACAGCTAGCAGGGTGTGGCTCGGGCGGCACAGGGCGCAGCTCAGGCAGCCTGGGCCCGCAGCAGGGTTTTCTTGGCAGATTGGGTTAACAGGAGGATCAGGGCCGACACCTAGGCTAACAGGAGGATCAGGGCCCCCACCAAGGCTAACAGGAGGATCCCACACTTTTTATTAGACTGGGCCTTGAAGTTTGGTCCACTCTTCTCCTTCGCAAGCTGGGCTAGCTGCCTCTGGAGTACTGCACCAGTCTGCATTTGTTCTTTGCAGTGCCGCATAGGTTCACCCATGTCATGAGCTTGCCATTGCAATGCTATTATTCTGGCGATATTCTTTCTTCACCCTCTGTGGACATCTCTGGGGATTTCGCTCCTCTTTCTCCTGTGAGCTCCATGATGTCTCGCCGGATAGCATTCTGTCACGTTTTGAGTATTGCAAGTAAGGCATATTTGCAGACATTAAAACTTTTAATAAAGAAAAGCAAACACAAACAAACTAAACATGAAACTGTGGCAAACAAAACAGGTGCAAAACAGCATGAAAGTATAATGGGATGGAAAAACAGGATAACAACATAGCAGATAACAGATGCAAGACAACCTCTAAACTAAACACAACACTATTTATTTAGATCCAGCAGCTGCACCTCACTCCATCTCTTGCTTCTCAGGTGCCATCGCCCATCACGAGCCCCGACACCTTCACCATCTGAGGACAGTCACCACTGAAATGAGTATTCAATCACTCGTTTTTAGGGTGTCAGGCGACAGGCCAATTATTCAAGTTAAGCCAAGGGTCCCGCTCTGTACATGATTACACCATTGACTTCAGGAACCTGGCCCCCTCTTGTGGCTGGGATGATCAGGAGCTCTTTTTCACAGACTCACTGATCTAATTAAGGATCGACTGGCAGCTGGAGTGCTACCCTCCACGATCCAGGAGCTTATGGATCTCGCGACACATACTGACATCCGCAGATTGGGCCCACTATCAGACAGACGATCAGTGGCCCAGAATCCCAGCTCTGATTTAACCACCGGTCTCAACCGTCAGCATGCCTACCCTCGAAACCCCACCTGAGCACTTGCAAATTGGTCGTACTCATAACCCATTAAAGAAAATATCAGCAATGTTTTCAACAAGGGCTCCTTCTTCTACTGTGGTCAAGCAAGCCACCTAGTCTGAACCTGCCTATTAAAAGCCTTGGTTCACGCTCAGTTCATTCCCAGATCTACGGCCATTGTTTTCTGTAAAGTTGAGCTACAATAACCAGTCCCACGTACTGAACAACCTTGTAGACTCTGGGGCAGATCATAACTTGATTGCTGCCTCCACCATCACTCAGCCCATTCAGTCGACCTTTCCACATACAGACAATAGAGGGCAACAAACTCCCTCTGATCACCCATAGCTCAGCCCCAATCACCTTACAATTCTCAGGAAACCAAGCCGAAAAGCATCTCCCTCCTAATTATCCCCATGCACCAGTCGTACTTGGCATCCTATGGCTAAACATAACCCCTACATTGACTGAGGAGAAGTGTGCTTAAATGAAGCCCTTCCTGCTTGTCTTTCTGTCTTTGTTTGCCTCTCCCAGAAACAAATTAACCACTTTTCAAGAAGAGATCCCTAGTTTGTCCAAGGTCCCCGCTAAATACTATGACCTGAAACAGGTAGCAAATCACGCACTGTCTTGCTCCCTCCCTTTCACGTCACTCACATTTACATAGAATTCCTTCCAGTGGAGCATTCTAGCTGAGAAAGCGTTTGACAATCTCAAGCATTGATTCACCATGGCACCTGTTCTTCTCTTTTCTGACTCCTCTCATTCAATTCAATTCAATTCTATTTATATAGCGCTTTTAACAATGGTCAAAGCAGCTTCAGAAAAATGAAAGAAATTTTAACAAAGAAAATTTATGGAATTGTGTATGTGTGAGGAAAATGTGTCTAGATAATAATAAGCTGAATGAATGAATGATGAATGAAATGTCTCTGATGAGCAAGCCAAGGGTGATGGTGACAGTGGCAAGGAAAAACTCCCTGAGATGGCGATAAGGAGAAATCTTGAGAGTAACCAGACTCAACAGGGAACCCATCCTCATTTGGTTGAACGGATAGAAATTATATAACATCATGTGTGTTATGCAGCTGAAAGTTCAATATAACAGAAGTTCCTTAAATTAACATGAAGTCCAGTTCAGCATAGGGATGAGTCAGCAGATGCAAAGGACAGATGGGTCTGGATCACTGGAAGCACAGGAGCAGCATGTGCAGCTCCAACCATCATGAAGCAAAATCCAGCTGGTCCTTCTCTGGATGCCTCAGGATCCTTGCAGGGTTGGCCTTTGTCTACTGAAGCTGGCACAATCTCCAGATGCCTCGGGATGGGTAGAAAAATAAAGAACAGATGGAAGGAATTAGCGTAGTTGCCATTCAGAATAGGTGTACTGGAGTATGAGGTTATGGGATGAATTACGTGTTTGCCAGATTAAAGAGATGTGTCTTGAGTCTACTTTTAAACTGGGAAACTGTGTCAGAGCCACAAACACTGTCTGAAAGGCTATTCCAAAGCTTTGGATCAATTCATCGTGGAGGTGGACGCATCTGAAACAGGAGTTGAAGCTGTTCTCTCCTAGAGATCCTTTTAAGACAACAAGCTTTACCCATATGCATTCTTCTCTCATTGATTTGCATCCCTTGAGTACAACTACAACATTGGAAGCCATGAATTTCTAGCAGTCAAACTTGCCTTCATGCAGTGGAGACACTGGCTAGAGGGAGCTGAATACACATTTCTCATATGGATCGATCACAGGAACCTAAAGTACATCAGCCAAGAGTCTCAACTCATGTCAGGCACGCTGGTCCCTATTCTCCTCTAGTTTTAACATTGTCCTACTGGGGATGGTTCCATGGTTCAGGCTGATGCTGACAGCTGTATAACTGAGCCTCCAATAATGAACTAGACTCCATATTAACTTGAACACATCTCCTGTTTCACTGAACTTCCAGACTCCTAACACATAGTATGACTGCAGATCAATCCCTGCTATCCATTGTCACCCAAATGAGGATGGGTTCCCTGTTGAGTCTGGTTCCTCTCAAGGTTTCTTCCTTTTGCCCTATAAGGGAGTTTTTCCTTGCCACTGTCGCCGTCACCCTTGGCTTGCTCATCAGGGACAATCTTATCCTTTTGATTTATACACATTCACATTCTACTACTACTGATTTCTCACAGGTTACAGTATCACCACCCTTAAGAAGGGCTGCTGCAGAAGGATTGCAGTGCTGCTTTTTGTTGTCATTGTTATCTATGAATTACACTGTGTAGAGCATCTTAAAGGAGTTAAAGGAGAAAAAAATAATAAAAAGAACTAGGCAAATTAAAGTCAAAGGATTAAGGAAAATTCAATTATTTCTACCAAACAACATGAATAAAATTGTATCCTAACAATATATGTATTTATTTACTTTTTTATTTGCCCACATGAACTGCTAACTGCAAAAAATCCAAAGAGATCTCATAAACCCACAATCCCAAGTACACTAGTGTCAACAACTGGCATTTAAGAAAAATTTCACCTGTGAGATAAAAACAAGCTGAGATCCAGATAGTGTAGAAGCCTGAGCGATAAAAATTAATACCTTTATCTCAGTTATGTCCAGTTTGTGAGTATCATGAGACTGGGTATTTTCAGTGAATTAGTTCTCAACACATTTATTTCAAGATATCTAATCTTGTTCTAATTTTCTCCAAGGTTTTAAGTTGTAAAGACAGGAAGGGAGACATGTCTCATAATAATTCAGCATGTTTTATGGGTATTCCCGACATTGGAATCATTTGACATCCCACAGTCTGGTGGTATTGTTATATTATTTTTTGGCATAATTGCATAATATTTAATCTTGTTATTTCAGTCCATGCTACTTGTGACTATTGTTGTAAAAAGGGATCTGCATAATCCTATGTACATCCTGCTCTATATTTTGTTTACAGGTTACGTTACAGGAGCTACAGCTTTTTATCCTCAACTCATTTGTAGTACATTGTCTCAGAGTAGAGAAATCTCTTATTCTGCCTGTGCATTACAAGGATTCCTCATTCACATTTATGGCACTGGATGTCCTTTATTTCTCACTGTTATGGCGTTCGACAAATATATTGCCATTTGAGATACCACATTCTGATGACAGAGGGCACATTCTGCGATAATCCCTCTGAAGTTAAATTGTGAGGATATAAGACCAGCTAACTATTATGGCTTGTTTAATTTGGCCCTTTTACAACTCTCTTCACTATTCATAACATCATTAACATATACAGTATTAAAATACTAATTACTGGTTTTCCTACTAAGCAGTCAAAATCTATAAGTACGGTAATGCAAACCTGTGGCGCACAAGTCAGGGGGCCTCAAGATTTGCAAACTGATTTTTCCCCCCCACAGAATTATTAATCTAATAGGATTGTATGTATATTTTGACACTGTATGTACCAGTGTGACCCTGTGTTTATATCAGAAAACACAAAATAAAAAAAATCTTGTGCTCCAAATTCTTCAGGAAGTATGCCATACAATCATTCTTCACCAGAGAGACCAATTCAACATGAAATTGAGAGGCCAATATTGATGATGATGGATATGTTGAAATATCTAACTGCAAACGTATACACAGTTACTTCCATGAAGTGAAACACAACACTATTGTATGGAATAAAATACTTGCCATTTAATTATATTAATTCAGTTATTATATTTTTCCCCTGCTCTGTTCTGAACATGGAAACATTGGACTTAAGTCTTGTTCAAGTCCCTGCTGCATGTAACTATTGTCATTGACTATTATAACTATTGTTGTTAAAAGGTTCCTTATATAGAGAGTTATATAGAGTTCTTTATATTAATGAAATGTAATAGCATATATTCATTGTGTGAAGCCTGCAATTGTCTAAATTTAAGTCTGAAACCTACATCTAAAGCATAATTATAAATTAACTAAATTATTTTATGCGATATTTTTAAGGTCCAGTTGAGCAAGTTATTATTTACATCAGCACCAAAATAATTTGCTGTACAATTGATAATCAAATTTCATGCCTTACTGCCAAACACTTTCTTTCTTTACCTTTGTAAATTTCATTTCATGTTACCATATCATTCATGAGGTTTTCTATGCAAAATGAGAGTACATTCTACTCATAATTTAATTTAAAAAAATACTATTCATGGACACTTCGTTTTGGGAACACAAAAATCTGGAACAGATCGTTCAACATTTGATAATTCTTTAAAGAAACACCTAATGATGCACTGCGTGCTGTGTCAAAGTGAAATGGTTCACCACACTTACATACACACATGCCCACGTACACAGCACGCATAAACACAGCACGGCTATCTCAAAAGAAATCATCTTACAGTGTCACCTCAAAACAATGAGCCAGAAGCGCAAGTTTCTATTAGAATGAGTTTAGTCTGAATGTTGATTTGTGTCAGCCATTTGGCATCACATTTGGCTGTCACTGACAGCCCATGTACGTCACACACATTTGAACATACATGGACTGTCAGTGCCTGGGAGTCTAGATTGTCCAGAGCAAATGTTGACAGCTAGTCTGGCAACCCCGCTTTCCAGTGCATTGGCGAGTTGTAAACAGTTTGTTGACTTTTAAGACAAAGTGACACAGTTTAACATGGCTGCTTCTTACATGGATTTTATGTTAAAATGAATGATAAATTCATGAGCCTATATGAGAGTAATGCAGCTGTTCTTATTCAGAGATTTATATTGTAAAATGTCATTGATTTTATTTTGTGTGTTTTGGGGGTCTCATGAAGAGGCAAAGCTGTATTTCCTTTTATTATTAAAAATATATTTTTCTTTCTTCATGCACCTCTGGGCCTATGAATTCTTGGCATTTTTTATGAGGCAAAGTTTTCATTTTTAAAAATAAATATCTTTATGAAAGTGAATGCTTAAATAAAAGGTTAAAAGTTAAACATCAAAGTTATAGTGTAACACCTGTGCCACCGCGGCCTCAGGGAAAAAGATCTGGTTCTCCGGATTACTGAGCCGCCACTTTGTCTCCCCCTAGTGTGTCTGCGTGTGTATGTGCCTCACTGATATCACTAAAGTAGATTCACCTGTGTCTCCCCCCTTGTGTGCTACCCTACTTAAACCAGCCGACCCCGTAGCTCCCTGTCCGTCCACCGTTGTGATATCATGTGTTGTGTGTTTTTTATGCCACTCGTAAAATAATGTGTTTGCCTGTTTCCCAGGACTGAATTGACCCTGTTGAACACTCCACAGAAGAAAGAGACTTTAAGTTTTTGTGTTTTCTTTGGAGAAAAATAAATAACACTTGTGCCCGCACCTGCAGCTGCGTCCGATCTTTGTGTGAGAACATGACAGATGGATGGACCCATCAGGATTCAGCAGGTGCCCCCCTGCCCGCGGAAGACACCCCAATGCACAGATATTTCAAGGTACAACAGTGCGAGATTGATAGCCTGGCGCGAGCAGTGAGCGACCTAGCCCACTGTGTTAAACAGCTCGCCATACCAGGCTCTCCGTCAACCTCTCCTCATGGGCGCTCTGCGCCCTCACCACCTCGTCCCGCCCCTCCGGAAAGATATGCAGGTGATCCAGAGGGGTGCAAATGATTCATACTGGCCTGTGAGCTATATCTCACGGAGTATCCCGACATGACGGAGCAGCAGAAGATCCACTTCGTCATTCAGCAGCTCACAGGTCCAGCTATGGACTGGGCGGCCGCCATCTGGAGCACAGGCGGGGAGCTCACGTCCTACTACGGGAGATTCATCGAGGCCCTTACCGCCGTATTTGACCATCCCGATCAAGGCCGGTCTGGAGAACAAAGGCTACTGAGGTTGCGTCAAGGTAACATCCCTGTCACCGAATACGCCATAAAGTTTCGCGTGATGGCTGCGGAGAGCAGCTGGTGCGAGAAGAGCCTTTTAGCCAGGTTCCGAGATGCAACTAGAGCCGGAGGTACAACTAGAGCTCGCGTGCCGGGATACCGGCCTAACTCTGGATGAAAGCATTAACCTGGCTATTAAGTTGGACCCGCACCTTCGCAGCCAGCGCCACAGATTACCACCATGGGCGACGACGAAACGGCATGAGTACAGCCTCAGCAAGCCTTCTCCAGACTCCGGCGAAGCAGCCCTTCCGGAACCCATGGACGTGAGTACTTCCCGCCTCTCGGTAACGGAGAGGAGAAGGAGACAAGCATCGGGGTTATGTCTGTACTGTGGGGGGAGCAACCACCGAGTTAAGAACTGCCCTCTGTTGAAAGTAACATCGCACACACCACCCCGCACTCATCACCCATTTTGTCTGAAAGCACAAGTTTCATTTAATAATCATGTTTTGTCTGTTTTCCCCCTAATAGATTCCGGGTCGGCTGGGAACTTCATCTCGTCTTCCCTAATTACCTCGCTGCGAGCTCCCGTGTCGAAGCTTCCATGCCCGATATCCATTAAAGCTCTGGATGGTCGTGATTTGGAACAATCGCCTATTGATTTAATTTCAGCGCCCCTACGATTAACCTTCCCTGATCATACTGAGGAGTTAAATTTTTTTGTTCTACCTCATTCAGATCATTCCGTTGTGCTAGGTCTCCCCTGGCTTAGCTCCCACAATCCCAATTTTGCCGGGGAAAGCACCTCCTTGCTTACGTATTTATCCAATGTCAGTGGCAGAAACCAGGGCCATGGAGGAATACGTGAGCGAGGCTCTCCGGCAGGGGCTCATCAGCAGGTCCACGTCTCCCGCTTCGGCAGGTTTTTTTTTCATAGAGAAAAAAGGCAGGGGCTACTGAACCTGTACTGATTACCGTGGGCTCAATGCAGTAACAATAAAATATAAGCACCCACTGCCACCCGCCACTATCGACCAACTCCGAGGCACCTCCATTTTCACTAAACTCGACCTCCGCAGCGCATATAATCTCGTTCGTGTGTGTAAAGGTGATGAATGGAAGACTACGTTTAGCACTACATCTGGGGATTACCAATATAACGTGATGGCATATGGGCTGGTAAACGCACCTGTGGTGTTTCAGGGGTTCATGAATGACGTGTTTCGGGATATGTTTAACCGTTTTGTCATAATATACTTGGATGATATCCTAGTATATTCACTGTCATATTCAGAGCACATCCGTCATGTGACAGCCATCCTTCATCGTCTGCGAAACACGGGCTCTATGTGAAGGCAGAGAAATGCGAGTTCCACAAGCGGGAGGTGGCATTCCTCGGCTATCGCATAGGACCACTGGGAGTCGAGATGGAGCCGACCAAGGTCGCGGTGGTGCAACAATGGCCGGAACCCATATCAGTTAAGGCGCTACAGAGGTTTCTGGGTTTGCCAATTTCTATCGGCAGTTCATTCGGGGCTTCAGTACTGTGGCAGCACCGCTCACGTCACTGTTAAAAGGGAAACCGAAACGCCTTAGCGAGTTCCCACCAGAAGCGCGAAGAGCGTTTCACCGTCTCAAAACAACCAGTTTTACCACTGCGCCTATATTAAAACTACCGGACCCAGAGAAGCCCTTTGTAATATAGGTCGATGCGTCAGAGGTAGGCATAGGAGCAGTGCTGTCACAACGCCAAGGCCACCCCGAGAAACTCCACCCTTGCGCTTTCTTCTCTAGGAAACGATATTGGCAACAGAGAACTGCTAGCAGTAAAAGCGGCGTTAGAGGAGTGGCGACACTGGCTGGAGGGGGCTAAATACTCATTCACGGTACTCACTGATCACCGTAATCTGGAGTACCTCCAACAAGCGAAAAGACTTAACTCGCGTCAAGCCCGGTGGGCGCCGTTTTTCACGCGTTTTCCGATTTATCATCACTTACCGCCCTGGCTTTAAGAATGTAAAAGCGGCCGCGCTATCACGCTGTTATCCGGTGCCCGAACCCATTACTAATTCGGAGCCTATTCTACCATCGTCACTCGTAGTGGCTCCGATCATGTGGGACATCGAGTCGGAGATAGCTCAGTGGGCGTGGTCCAATCCCGCGCCTAGGAACTAGGATCATCCGGATCGAACATACAGTGGGAGCCACGTCAAACAGCCACCAGGAGCATGGCAGGTCCATGCATGATCCGTGCACGGAATGTGATCCCCCGCGATGACGCAGTTAACGATGCCCCACCCCATAAACGCCCCCATGCGCTTTCTAAAAAGATGGTTGCAATGCTGTATAATCCCGCCAGATGGAGCATTGACTG
>JAOVVA010078957.1:0-12938 GCA_028565275.1 Leiocassis micropogon
GTTCACACACTTGTGTGTGTGTGTGTGTGTGTGTGTGTGTGAGATCAGACCCGGAGATCAGATGGATTTATGAATCGGATGCCGGCGCGAGGTCCCAGATGTGCGCGCGACTCCGGTGTGCAGGTAAACACACACACACACACACACACACACACACACACACACACACAGAGTTCCATCACTGCGTTTTATGTACATTTAGCTCAGTTAGTTAATTAATTAATTAATTGATTGATCCTATGATGAAGCTTCACAGTGTGTGTGTGTGTGTGTGTGTGTGTGTGTGACGCATATGCTCTTTAGTCAACCTGTCTGAGTTCAATACCTATATTAAGTCCGCACACACACACACACACACACACACACACACACACACACTATCATGGCTCTATCTGATGTGTGTGTGTGTGTGTGTGAAGGTGATGTGGGTCAGTCTGTGGATTCGGACACTTCAGTAACTGTGTTTGGTTTTTACAAGATAAAAATTAAATTCTATCTATCTCTATTATGTTTATATACACTAATTTATAGGATTAAATATTATTATTATTATCATTATTTATCTGATTATATATTATATAGACAAATAGATTTTATCCTGTAAAAACCTAACAGAGTTACTGGCCCGTCCGAATCCACAGACTGATCCAAATCATTATTATTATTTTATTATTATTTATTGAATAAAATATTTCTATCTCTGAAACACACACACACACACACACACACACACACACACACACTGTGGAAACCGTGGCATAAACTGAGGCTATATTTACTACAGAATTACAGTAAAATTTGAATGAACTCGTTCCCTGACTCTAATCCTAAACCCTGAGGGTTTCATTACATCATCACTGATCAGCTCTGTAGCTTCTGCTCTCGTCTCAATTAACACACTGAACTTTATCATCATGACATTGTAATAATAATAATCAATTTAATTAGAGTCTATTCTGTTCTGTTATTTTTACTCTAATTCTCCTCAATTCTAATCCAGTCTATTCTATAGAATTTGTAAATATTTACCACTACATTCCTTCCTATTTCTAATTATACAAGTGTTCCTTTGTGTAATTCTAATCTATTCTACTCTTTTATGTCATGTGCCATTCTAGTCTATGACATTTCCTTCCATTATATTGTCTTATTATGACACACAAATCACCAGGGACGTGCCGATACTATAGCATCACGATACCTCAGTGCTGATTCTGTTTGTAACGCGATTTTTATACAAGGATTATAGAGGAATGGCAAGGTTAGACCTCAAATGCTAACATATACTGTATAAATAAAAAAAAAAAACAAGAAAATTGATTTAGGAGTTAGTGTGAGTTAGTGTGCTGGTACATTAATTCCCACACAAAAGAATCACATTACAGAATACATTCTATTCTATTCTATTCTGGTATTATTATTACACAGAGACATTCTATTGTTATTATTACACATATATTCAGTTCTACTCAATAACATTTCAAATTTTTTATTTTATTTTATGCTCATACATTCTATTTTATTTTGTTCTATTCTAGTGTTATTATTCCCATTTGTTCTCTTCTATTTTATTCTGTATTGTTATTGTTTTATGACAGGGCCATTGGAAGTTTTTATTTGTTGACGAGGGCTCTGGATTTTTTCCTGGCTTTTGGTTGGGGTAGGTGTGGAGTGGTGGGGTTGGGTGTCAGAGCTAGCCAAAAACAGTGTGTGTTATGATGTGCAGTGAGCGTGTTTTATTTTAAATACAGTTTCAGTTTATTATACAGTTAGGGCCGAGCGTATGATTTATTAATTTCTGATCGGCCCAGCAGGGGCACTCCATGAGTGGGGATATCCTGTCACAACCGCACTCTGACTCACTCCGCGTTGGATTACGCGACATCATGACGGGACAGCAGGTGAGTTATAGGACGTCAGCGTTTAGAAGCTGGTTTAGAGACGTTACATTTCACACTTGTCGAGTCAGTGACTGCATTAGTGTGAATGTACAACTGCCTTCACTTGGGTTTACAGATTAATGAGCAAACACACTCTCAATCAACTTCACCAGGGAGGGGAGAAAGTGTTGGTTGCTTGGCAACATTTGACTCTAAACCCTGTACAAAGTATTTTTTGGAGCAGAGATTGAAGAAATCAAATCAGAATACACAAACATAAAAACACATTCTTAAGTCTGAACACATTTCGGTGGTGTTAGAAGTGTTGTATAAAATTAATATGACATTCGTGTTCTCGGGGTTATTAAAGGAGATCCCTACACTACAGCACTAATAATAATAATAATAATGAAGGATTTTGTAAGGATTAGCCTATAGGAATATGAAAGTTAGGCGAATATACAGTAAGATTCCGTCCTTTATGAAGGCGTTCGGGGGAGAAGGGGGGGGGGTGCAGCACTCTGCTACTAATGTCTGTGTTAAACGATTCTATTTAATTAATTTTTATTCTATTTTAAAGTCAGTAGTTCACATCTGGATTCTCTTAAATAATATTACAAAACAGCATTAGATTGTTTCAGTCAGTTAATGTTGCTGAATTGAACATCCTTTCCTGATTACCAGTAACAGTGTGTGTGTGTGTGTGTGTGTGTGTGTGTGTGTGTGTCTTTCATCCTCCTGGTTGTTTCTAAACGAGCGGTTCTTTAATGAAGATCACAGAAGTGAAATCGTTCACTTTCAATCGTGAGCGTGTGTTGGGACGGGCCGGGGTGCTTCTGCGTCGTCATGGAGACGAGGGTCAGAACAAAATCCATGCGTTTTTTTGTGCATCTTTTTTTAGTGCTAATTGGTCTTTTGATGAAGCGTGAGGGTGGGTTTACGGTCGCTTCAGAAAACTGAGAGGAATTTGCTGTGTGCTTCAGTTCAGCACAGAACCTTCAGTACAGACTTCATTTACTGTAGAATTTAATAAAAAAGAAAAAAAAACATTTCCTGATAATAATAAATCATTATAATTATCCTAATCTAATCTTCTGTTATGTTATAATTAGTTCTGTCAATCGATTAAAAATTTGAGTCTATTTTATCCCATTCATAGTCTGAGATTAATCATGATCTTAAAATACTCAGATTTACTTGTATAATAAAAGTGCAGTGTTGAAGTAAAGAAATGCACGACAAACTAACCAGAGGAAACAGATTATGCAGTTTTATAAAATCTTGAACATTCACATTTAACAAATGTTAAATTAAAATCTCTCGAATTGGACCGGCACCGCATGCAGCGTGTGGTTAGTATGGGGCGTGGCAACCCACTCGAATGCAGATCGTCAGATCCGAAAACAAACAACCTAGAGCCTTAGTCACCTGAGCCACCGCTCACACAGATTATGTTTAATGTGTTCTTTGGTTTTATACAAACTTTCATCTAGAAGCTTTTTATAATGAAACTTGTTGTTCAGCACCTGGTGATGTTTCCTCAGTCGTCTTATTATCTGCGTTAAAAAAATAGTAATGCCATAAAATAAAAAAAATTATCTAGATTAATCACATGCGTTAATATTGACAGCCCTAATATAATATCCTTTTTTTAAATTTATTTTTTTGGATTTTTTTCAGATTTTCTCCCTAATTTAGTTTAATTGTCCAATTCCTCCCCGCCACTAGGGGGCTCCTACATTAAGGCTACTACTACCACTCATTTAGGAGGGCTGAAGACTATCACGTGTTTCCTCCGAACCGCGTGACGCCAGCCGACTGCATCTTTTCGAACTGCTCGCTCACACACTGTTGGGGGCGGAGTCACACACACGGAGGACAGCGCTATCCGCTCCTTCCGCTTGCGTGAGCTCACAGACGCCCCTGATTGGCTGTAGAGCCGTGATTAATATGGGAGCTCGAAGTACCTCTCATCCCTCCCATCTGAGTGAGCTCGGCCAATCAGCTCTCTCTAGACTTCCGGCTGCGAGAGGTTACAGCATCACCCGGGAATCAAACTAGCGATCTCCATAATATACTTCTAATGAGTTATATCTAGCTATTATTATTATTATTATTATTATTATTATTGCTCAGTTCTGTTCTGATTCCATTAAGCTACATTTTACACAATTCTACCTTTATCCTTTAAAACTATATTTACACAATTACACTCTATTTACTACACTCTATTTACTACACTCTATTTACTACACTCTGTTTAAACACTCCTCTACTCTATCTAACATTATTGCACAGTTCTAGTGCAGGAATTTTGCCAGGGAGAAACAATAATTTTGTTCAACAGAATTAAGTGGAGTGTTAGAACTGTACTTTATGATGCACTTGCTTGCCATACGCTATAGTTTCTATAGTAACAGCTCGTTCATGGGTGTGTATGGCGGATATTCTGCTCTTAATAAACAGAAACGTGTGTAATTGTTGATATGGTAAAAGTTTGTGTAATTCAGTTAAGACTTATGGAAGGAGTCTCCAGTGTCAGTGCTTTTGTAAAAGTCAGAGGTGAAGCAGTAAGTTTTCAGGACAGGGGGAGGAGTTTATAACTGTAGCTTTATCATGAATGTCATGACGCTTTTTCGTCCTTTATGTCTATTTGATTCAGTCAACTGAATCAAAGTCAACTACTACCATTATGACTCCCTCCTTCTCCTCCTCCTCTTCCTCCTCCTCCTTCCTCTTCCTCCTCCTCCTCCTCTTTCTCCTTCTCCTCCTCCTTCCTCCTCCTTCTCTTCCTCTTCCTCCTCCTCCTCCTTCCTCTTCCTCCTTCACCTCCTCCTCTTTCTCCTTCTCCTCCTTCTCTTCCTCTTCCCCCTTCCTCCTCCACTTCCCCCTCATCTTCCTCCTCCTTCCTCTTCATCTTCCTCCTTCTCTTCCTACTCCTTCTCCTCCTCCTCCGTCTCTTCCTCTTCCTCCCCCTCCTTCCTTCTCTTCCTCCTCTGAGCCTCTCACTCTGATTTCTGAGATTAAATCACAGACATTTCTGCCGACCACAGAGCCAGGCGATGTTCAAGAGGCCTAGCCCTTAAAAGAAAAAAGGTCTCTTTTCACTATTTTCCACAGCTACGCCTTAAGCAGAAGACAAATGACTCTTGGCTGGAGAGACGCATTAAAGGTTTCGAGCCGAGCCCGAGAGCATTAGCGGGCGTGAAATGATGGAGCCGTTGTTGGAGGGTAATTGCTGCATGATTAGGCCCAGAGCTCCGACTCCAGGAGCAAATGTTCAGAGAGGCTGAAAAATATCAAGAGACTTTTATTTGAATGGTTTGAATACCTCACCTGGGGGGGGGGGGGGGATCACACACCTTTATGAAAAACAGACATCAGTATGGAGGTCAAGGGTTTGATCATTTAGCTGTAATAATAAACTTTAGGTTCAGTGCAGTTTTTATTAGAGTCCTGTAATTCTACTAGACAACCGTAATGATGACGATAAACACAAACCTGCCTGGGTGAAGTAATGAAGAAATAAAGGAAGAAAATCAGAATAGAAATATGATTTTCATCGAGATTTTCATCAAGATAATGACGACAGCGTGTCTCCCCCTCATAACACCTCGAGCTATCAGTTAGTGTTTGTATTTTTATTTATTCAGTATATTTCAGCTCCACCTGATGAAGGTCTGAGAGTGAAGAGGAACACTGCAGCTATTAACAACACTGTAAGGAGTAAAACACAGCAGGGCTGTTAGAGGGAAAACACCATCGACAGGGTGGTGGACTGAAGCTGAGTTACTGTTACAGACCTGAGGGTGATTATTTTCCTCTAACAGCACATCCCCAAGTGTTTTACTCCTCATACATCACAGTGATTTACCAACAAGTACAATTTCTTATTTATGTAAAAAAATATCAAATTTCTCATTCTTTTATAGTTAAATTTAACATTATGAAAACTCGTTTCCTATATATATATATATTCGATCAAAACATGGTATTGGTGCTAAAAAGTGTCTCAAGCGTCTCACCTAGAAAAAAAAGAGATTTTTCAGATAGGATCATATAACACCATTTTTCATAATACTGAACGCTTCTCATCTCCCGATCCATGTTACATTTTTTTGTAAATACGCAACAACACATTTGCTAAATACAATTTCGTGCCCTTTTATGTTTTTCGGGTTTTTGAATTCAAATCTTTCAATGATCTTATGTCACACACACCCGCGCCGCGACCGGCACTAGGACCCGGAAGTAGTACGGTCGCTAAACAGGAAGCATAAAAGGAGACAAGATGGCGCTGCACATCACTCAGTCATTGAGTTCACCCATGACGGTTCAGATCGTTTCTCTGCCAATTCGTGAGTACTCACTTTCTTGGGTTCACTTTCTGTTTTCGAGTGTGTGTTATAGGACGCGGGTTAAATTTGTGTTTTTCCCTTGCTCCCCTTCTGTGAGAGTCCTTAGACTAAATCGCGTGGTTATCCTGCCTACTCGCTTGCTTCCGCGTTTGGGTTCACCATCCACACTACAAAGGGCTAACCGCTAAAGCTACGTCTCCTGGTCTACTCAGGTTAGTGCATGACAGAATGACTGAGTCTTCCGCGGTGAACCCAGCGGATCATGCGCGCCTCTGCGATGTGGTGGATCAGCATGCCGCGCTCATCAATCGGCTAACCGGAGAGTTCACTAGAACCGGAGAGATCGGGAGAACGCGGATCTCCGCGCGGCTGTTGCTGACGCGGCTAACCGGTCTCCCGTCGCGGAGACCGCAGTGCCGCATCATCCCCCCCCCTTCTGATGTTTTTCTCTCATTACCAGAAAAATGGAATGGCACAGACATGAAGTGTAGTGTGTTTCTAACAGCGCTCGATCTGGTGTTTGAGTTTAATTCCACCAAATACTCCACTGATCGGGTACGCATTGCTCTTCTTATTTCGTTGCTATCAGGGCAGGCAGCTGAGTGGGCCACGGCAGTTCTTCGCTCAGATACAGACACCGTCCATTCATATAATGAATTCACCCGCCAACTCAAACTCACTTTTGAACACCCTGCGGGCGAGGTGGGTGTTCAAAAGGTGTTCACAAAAAGCTGCTTCACAATCATTTGCTGTACGGCCCAAGCCTAGCCTGGGACGTAACTGGGTTAGGGGGGAGGGGTGTGTGTGTGTGAGACGAGGAGCAGCAGCACACATACACAACCTATTGTAGGCAAGAAGCTAGCGCTACGAACCTCACAACTGCATATACACACACACACATACATCATATTTATTGCAGTTGGTACACAGCCTGTCTTGTTTAAAAAGAGGTTACTGTTTATTGTATTTATCACGGCATGTTAACTTCCTTACTGGAGTCTTCCGGGTACTGGATTGGTTGCGTCAGCGTGCATCATCACCGAGGCATTAGGGGAAACTGAGTGTTCTCGGGTTGTTATACGCTGTTTTCCCACCCTGATCATGCGCATCGCTGATGAATCAGGGAAAAAAACATTCTGTTTATAACCAAATGCTGTTTGACTGTGGTTAACTGTCTCTGAAATGTGTGTGGGTTAAATGGGGACAGTGAAAAAAACTTTTCTAGGAGGTGGAGCCTCTTACATATAAGGCTATCATCGGCTGATGCCAAAGAGATGGTCTTTGGTTGGATTAGGTGGTAGTGGAGTTAGTTTGTGTGAAAGTTGAGAGAGCTGAGTGTAAATTTTTGTATATATTTTGTAAACTATTGTTTTGTTCATTTATTTATTTTTCTTTCTTTTTCCTCACTTTTTTGTACACTGTTTGGATCACTTGAGCAACTTTTCGCACAATCAACCAATAAACACATTTCAGCACCGAAGTGCTATTGTGGTTGTGCTATCACTGGACTTTTTTCCAAGATTTTTTTGTGAAGAAAGAACACTAAAGTATAACATTGACGCAACACTGCCACACCTTCGTGACAGTGTGTGTGTGTGTCCCTTACAGAAAAAAAAATGGCAATATATTATAAAATCTAATGCAATATTTAATAATACATTTCCATATATAGGAAACAAGTGTTTATATTTATTAATATATTGCAATCAAAGCAAATTTTCCCATAAGAAATAATAGAAACTCAAATTATCCGTTCCACAGCACAAAAAAATAAATACATAAAAAATAATTAACATAAAATATAAAGTACAAATAAAACAAATTAACCTGCACTTTACATAAAAAAAGTAAAAAATAAATCCCGACAGATGTGTTTCCGTTTATACATGCAGGCGCTGTGTGTGTGCGTGTGTGTGTGTGTGTGTGTGTGTGAAGCTAAAGTAAGAGGAGTCTCCTCTCTTATTTTAATTTCACACAAACACACACACACACACACACACACACACACACACTCACATAGACATTAATTGATAGACTGTTTTGTCTGAAAAATTAGAAGGAACATCGCTAATGATACTCATGGAGTGCATACTAACGGAATCACTGCTGTAAAGTAAAACAAACAAACAAATGAACCTGAACTTTACCTTTGATAATATAATATAGAATAATAGAAAATATTGACAGTTAATATATAGAGAAATATATTTCCTTTGCGTAAAGTGTGTGTGTGTGTGTGTGTGTGTGTGTGTGTGTGTGTGTATGCGTGTTTAGGTGTGCGCGTGTGTGTGTGTGTACCTCAGTATCTCCAGTGTACAGTGTGGATTCTCCAGGCCAGCAGAGAGCAGCTTCACTCCTGAATCCTGCAGTAATTTATTCTTACTCAGGTCCAGTTCTCTCAGTCTAGAGGAGTTTGAGCTAAGAACTGAGGACAGAACTCTACAGCTTCCATCTGTCAGATCACATTCACACAGCCTGGAAGAGAGGTAGGGAAATAAACATACCTCTGATTAATGTGAAATGTCTGAACACACACACACACACACACACACACACACACACACATACAATCCCTCAGATAAACTCTGGGAGAGAAATGGGGAAATATTAGAACAATGATCTCTCTCTCTCACTCTCACACACACATGCGCACATTCACACACACTTTCCGATGTAACAGAAATGTGCATGTGTTTCTCATTTGAAAAGGCCGAATGAGACGTATATCCTTTTTTATTTCATGACTGTGTGTGTGTATTGTACATCATACCTACATCGCCATTTTAACAGCCCGATGAACTTGTACGATTATTTTAACAAAAACTTGCATCACACACACACACACTTCAGATGATGCTTGCATTTAATCACACACACACACACACACAAACACACACACACACACACACACACAGTTATTAACATTTCATTCAGGCAACTCCCCTCCCAAATGCATAACCAGACATTTAACATGCATCAAATATTCAATAATAAATAAAAGAAGCATTCATTACAAACTCAGTCAGGAAACCTTTCATTTACATTCGTACCACAACATTCAGGCGGCTACATGTGTTAAACACATGATTTATGAACCCTATTATAACTTGACAATTTTTTTTTCTGTACGCCTTATATTTTGTGAAAACTTACTGTACAATAATTTTCCTGATGCAAACCAATAATCTGCCCCAAATTAAACTGTGACATTTTTGGCCAGTCAGTTTATACAGTTTTAACCAAAGCAAAGTTTGAATAATTTTTACTGCATAATTTACACAGCCTTAAATTGGAGTTATTAAAGTTATTTTATTTACTCTGGAAACAACAAATAGTTGTACTGTTTTTTAATCATTGTTGAAGTAATAAAATGATCAGCATGAAGCTTAAAGTTCATAGTGAACATGGACGTACTGTACCTGAGTATCTGCAGTTTACAGTTTGGACTCTTTAGCCATTGAACTAACACTGATACTCCAGCATCCAGCAGAGGGTTGAGGCTTAGATCCAGTTCTGTAAGGCATGACTTTCGGAAGCTGAGCGAATTGACCAGGATATTACAGCTCTGTTCAGTGAGATTACAGTCACAGAGTCTGGTGTAAAAAAAAAAAAAAATATATATATATATTTTCCTTATCTTCTACCCTGAATACAATTTAAAAATGTCAACTGAACATAACTTACAAAGCTCGCATACAGGCAACTACCAATGGCATCATTCTCCTGAGACCCTCGTCTGACCTGAGGTATTTCCTTAAATTAAATTCATCCACATCCTCAGTGGACATGAGCAGGAGGTACACAAGTGCTGAACACTGAGCAGGACTGAGCTGATGTTTTGAATCAGATCTCATGTAGTTCTTAATCTCCTCCACCACTGAGGTGTCGTTCATCTCATTCAGGCAGTGCAGCAGGTTGATGGTCCTTTCTGGGGAGATCTTATCGCTGATCTTCTCCTTGATGAACTGAACTGTTTTCTCAATGCCTCCTGCAAAACTCAACTGATGAAAGTGTTTGTTCAAAACCATAAGTATGGACTGCTGTGAAAGACCCAGAAGGAAACGGAGGAAGAGATCCAGGTGTCCAGTCTCACTGTCTAGACTCGTTATGATAGCAGATTTGTGAAGGTCATACAGTGTATTCTGTACATACCATGTAATTTTCTCAAATCTTGTTTGATGGAGAACATTTTTCCTTTTGGTGCTGTACATGTAAAACACATAGAGGGCAGCAAGGAACTCCTGAAGGGTCAAATGCACAAAACTAAAAGCCTTGGATCGGAATATTGTTTTCTTCTCTCTGAAGATTTCAGTGAACACCCCTGAGTAGACAGAGGCTGCTTGAACATCTATGCCACATTCCTTTAGATCTTCTTCATAGAAAATTATTTTTTCCTTTAGGAGGTTTTTGTACGCGAGTTCTGCTAATGTCAGAATTTCCACTGCATTGTCAGCATTTTTCATTGGGTTACCCTCATATCTGCATGGATATTTCTGATGGTTCTGGTCAATCTGGTAAAGCATGAAGTATGTGTACATCCCTGTGAGAGTCATGGGAACTTCTGCATTGTCTATGTTATTGTTTTTGCCATTAGTTAAAATTTGCTGAAGCACAGTCACAGTTATCCAACAGAAGACTGGGATGTGACACATAATGTGAAGGCTCTTATATTGCTTTACATGAGAGATGATTATTTCAGCTCGTTCTTGATCATTGATTCTCTTTCTGAAATACACCTCCTTCTGCTCATCACTGAATCCTCTCACCTCTGTCATAAGGTGAATGAACCTGTTGGGTATTAACTGAGCTGCAGCTGGTCTGGAGGTTATCCAAACTCGGGCAGATGGAAGCATGTTTCCAGAGATGAGATTGATGATTAGGAGATGAACAGATGATGCCTTGGTCACGTCACACACCATTTTACTGTTTATAAAATTCAGTGTGAGGCAGCTCTCATCTAGCCCATCAAAGACAAACAAGACATTACAACCATCAAGAGCCACTACATCTTCAGTCTTCAAGTCTATGTCATAGAAATAACAGAGTAACTCGAAAAGGCTGTAGCGTTCTTCCTTAATAGGGTTCAAATCTCTGAATGGCATCAGGAACACAAAGTCCAGCTCCTCATTATTTTTTCCCTCAGCCCAATCAAGAGCAAACTTTTGCACAGATACAGTCTTTCCTACTCCAGCAATCCCGAGGGTGAGCACCGTTCTCTGTCTTTGTGAGTGTGAATTCTCTTTGAAAATGTTGCTGAATGTGACTGGAGTATCTTCACTGATGGTCCTTGACGTTGCTTCAATCTGCAGAACCTCATGCTCCTGACTCACTCCCCCAGTGTGACCATGCACCACGTACAGCTCAGTGTAGACATCAGGCAGTGCTGTGCTGCTCCCTACATCTGAGGTCCCTTCGTAGATTGTTACACATCGTCTCTTAATGCATGACTTCAGCCTGTTACAAATAGCAGGTTTGCGTTCCTCTGTAAAAGCAGTACAGTTAAAAAAAAACATTTCATGTGAATAAGCAACAGATGATTGGGGTATGAAAGAAACATTTTCTCAGATGTTATAATCATCTGAGAAATGATTATTCTCAAATGAGGTGGTGATAATTTATGAATATGATTAATTACTGATAGAAAAAATTAATTTACCATGACAAACCTCTTGTCGTTTTTTTCCTAAGATCAATAATGAAAAAAAGACATTACAAACTGTGTAAATAAAACATGAGAGAATAGTATACTTGAGGTTAAATTAACTATTTGTAGAGGGAGAACCTCTACAACTCCCATCACATTCCAAAAAGGTCACCTATACAGTTACAGGTTATGCAATACAAAATCTACAACATAATGACGATCACTAGATAGATTGATCGATAGATCGATAGATACTTTATTGATCCTGAAAGAAATTCCAGATCTAGCAACAATAGAGACAGTTAGATAAAGACAGGTTGTAGATATGATTGCACACTGCATATCTTACATATACTGTAGTCAGTATACAGTACACAGGGTAATGTGAGAAGTGACCAGTTACTAAAGATGACATATGACAGCATTTAATAGAAAGCAAAAGCTTGCCTAAGTGCCATTGCGTAAGTTGACTTTAGCTCATAAAATAGAGTTCAGCATACCAGGTTCTGCAGTGCTTGTGTTAATATTGAAGGTGACTGGAGCTGAGATATTGCTGCCAATCAGTGCAGGAGCAATCACTGTCCCTCCATCGTCAGCTCTCATTGAGCTTTGAACTGTTGGGAGTACAGCTTTTAAAAACAGAAAATTCACATGGCATAATAAATGACCTGATTTTCATTATAGTTTATAAGAACAGGGTTCCCCGTTGAGTCTGGTTCCTCTCAAGGTTTCTTCCTATTACCATCTCAGGGAGTTGTTAATTAAATTGAACTATATTATGAATTCACACTCATAATTGTCAACTTTGCCTTGCTCAATAGAAATAAAGTTAAATAAAATTAAATGTTACGTCTGGATTTTTATGAAGCTGCATTGTGAGCATTGTGCAGTGTACTTGGTTAAAGAATAATCTGCAAGCAACATTCGGGAATTTAAATAAATGTGTTGTCTGAATATCCGCCAGATGGCGCATGGAAGAACTTTATCTAAAAGCCAGACCAAGTACAATGAAGAATTGTGTATAATTAGTTAGCCTAAAACAATATTGTTTCCAAT
>JAOVVA010079098.1:1564-12932 GCA_028565275.1 Leiocassis micropogon
TGACATATCATTATTCCATACAAATGCTCTAATTCAGATAAAACATCATGAACTTTTAACTATTATAATTTCCTCTTTTTTTCAAGGATGAGGAAAATGAATAAATGTAAACGTTATCGGCTGTCATTATTTTTTTATATTAAAATAAATTTTAATACCAACAATTATATTGGCGGATCTTCAGATTTTGTTATTTTTTATTATTATTTTATTGAAATAAATAAAGGTAAGAAAATAAAAAAATGAATGTATAGCAAATAATGTTCTTTAACATACAGAATTCCGGAGCAACAAACAGTAACTGGTCTTATGTGGTGAGATATAAAGACATACATCAGTGACCCCATCCTCTGGACAGATTTTTACTTGAATGCATGACAAACCGGAACCAGCCAGAGGTCATAGGAAGGAAAATAAATGTTATTAATATAACGGGGCAAATATAAATTTTATAGGAAAAAACATGTTTCAACACTGTATGTGAAATGTCTAAAATCCACATGTAATTTTTTTTCATTTAAGCAAAGTGTGAGCACCTCTGATAAAGTTGTTAATGTCAGTTAAACACATAAAACAATTTTGGATAACATTTCTCTTTTTAAAACAACTATTAAAAAGGGCATGTTAAGATTGACAATGACAAATTTTCTTGTCAAGCTCAACATGCCCAAATATATCTTTAAGGTTTTTAATATTGACAACGTTTCCTCCTGGTGATTTGTCATTGCAGAAGCTTTCTAAACTTTCTATGGAGCAGCAGGACTACCCTGAATATGAGCCATGTGATTACAGCTCTGAAGGCAATAATGTCAACAACGTGTCACTGGACAAGCTCTCCTTCCGCAGCACTGGAGATGATCTGGATCTTCCGCAGAATTTGGGCCCAAAATTCAGCACTCTGGATGGGATCTGTCGACAAGCTTTAAAAGAAAAGAACATTAACCTGTAACTTTTTCAAATACTATTTGCTGTCGTAGTGGATTCTACAGCTTTTTGAGAAGTCCTGTTTCCTGTCTTCATGGGTTGTGGATATCCTACTTCATGACAAAGCACTGGATTTTTGCAGCTTCATCTTTTGCTGGTTTTTCTTCAGAAAGGAAAAGCCTACAAATGACATCAAGACTTCAATATGTACACAGTGAATAAAGATTTTTCAAGATTTCACAACGGACTATGAAAATCTTTTGAGTCTAGTAAAAGCTATCCCTTTTGAACTCTAACTCCATCCAATGATTTTGTTTCCCCCTTTCCACTCGTTCTCCATTTTCTTCAACCCTAGGTTGTTGAACCTTATCCTTGATTCCCAATTTCCATATTTGGTTCCTATCGTAGTTCTAGTTATTATCTTGGATTGAGGGGTGGGATACTATGGATCGGACTTGCTTGTCTAGCACATCCATTTGGGGCACTGATTGAAATGGCATTTTAAGAGTATGGAGGCTAGGTCGACAGTCTGGTGCACTTTGCCTGCTGGGCCCCATGAGTACCTTTCTATTATGGCCAGCATTTACTTTTTTGGCAATTTGTGCTGCATCAGCTTTTCTATGGGATTGCCCAGATGTGCTTACACTTGCATTCTTCTTGACAGTTTTGGTATCAAAACCAAATTTGTAGCTATGAGGATGACTCCAGGGTGTAGCAGTTGTCACAATTTTCAATAAATGTGGCCAAGCATATAGAATGTCTTAATAATGTTATGTATGTTTATGGCCTACCAAAGGGAATATGTAAAAAAAATATATCAAAGTTGAAAGAATTTACTTTTTTTAAGTTGTTTAGTTCTGATATTTTAATATAGTTTTTTTTTATTTATTCCAAAGTATACAGTTACATTTCATTATGTATCTTGAAAAGTGACTAGTTTCTTTCAGGAAATCCTAATTCTTGTCAATAAACATTTATCACTATTTGTCACACTTTTTGTATGCCACCCATAGGTTGGGCACATATGTTGCATCACTAACCTCACGGAAACCTCATAGAAACAGTCTTTTGTTATTCTCGTATTTGTATACAAATTTACAATTACAATTACAAAATTGCAATTTGTATTTGTTATTTGTATTTTGTCATTCTCGATAAACATCTATTCTGTCACTTTGCAACCCAAAATGGCAATTTTATATTTTCTATTTCAACTTAAAGACACATCTCTCAGCGACCTTGAATGCTTTCAATATGCTCCTGCTTATAACAATCTAGAAATCTTGGCATTATATCCAAATGACACTGCCTGTCCCTTCTGGGAATTAACATCTATCAAGCAGTGACTGTAGGGCATGGGTGGTGGCCTGGCTGTTGTTTACGACAAATAACTTAAAAAGAACTTTCATAATGACCCAAGGCAGGGATCATAAATATTATAATTATTAACAACTTCATCTAACGATTACTTCTAACATGTTCAGACTTTGTCCAATCTCATTAAACTGTTAACATCCTGTATTATTGTTTGCTGCAATTTCTTTACCATATGCTCAACTGTATGTTACACTAGTGTTTCCCACAGTTCTGAAGTATGCCCAATAAATCTTTGGCAACAGTGAGGGACAGGGGTGCTGATGGCTGATGGGATGTCTTTAGGTGTGTGATGGGATGGCATGCAGCAGTTGTTTGGGATTGAAAAACACTTTGCTTACATATACATATTTGTAATATATACGTACTAAATCGATCTCTTAAAGATGGAAGGAGAATGTATTAAGTGGTCCATTAGGTTCTTTATATTTATCGTTATTTTATCTTATTCTTATTGCTGTTTTTGGCAGTCAATCTTTCATCTCAACAGTCTCTCCTTTCCTTAGGAGTCTCTACTATGAGTGCCACTATGATTTCCACTCCAGCAATGTACCAATGTCTTCATGCAGTTTGCTTTGTACACAGAGGCATGGTCATGCTGGAACAGGTTGGATTATGTCCTTTATAGATAAAAAAAATGAACCCTTAATTCTACAGCATACAACGACGTTTTAGACTATTGTGTCCTTCCAACTTTGTGTCAACAGTTTGAGGGAAGGTCCACATATTTTTTACAATATAGTGTTCCTGCTATCATGCACATTGCATGTTGTAAACAGTACAATTCCTCACCAACCGATTTTTTTTCTCTTTAAACCAGTAAGACGCAGTAAAAAAAAAAAAAAATCTCAGTTTGCCCCGCTCCACAGGAATTGGAACACCTAAATTCTTCTGTTATGAAATCTTTTCTTTGGCAGAGCACATACTAAATGTAACAAGATATGTCTTATAGAATACTTGATCATGTGAATTATTAGGATTTTTTTTCTTTGTTCAATAACAGGTTTTTAAACTATTTTTAATTATTAGATTATGTAGAGTTGTTACAGTTCTTATACAAGACACTGTAAATTAGTTGTTACTATAGAAATAACATTATTATAAACGTGTCCTCCTTTCACATACAGTTAGAACCAGGCACAGAGATGAGCAGAACATGTTTACTGTGTGTGTGTGTGTGTGTGTGTGTGTGTGTGTGTGTGTGTGTGTGTGTGTGTGTGTGTGCTGTGCAAAAGGCATGAGCCACCCAAAGTAAATTATGTACATTAAATGAAAGAAATTGGAACAAATATCTTTACAATAAAAATTGGTTGTTTACAGGATGTAAAAATCTCAGCAGCAACCTCATTTTCCCTCTCGTCTGTTCCAACCTCTCTGCATTCAGCATCACAAGTATATTAATTACTGGCCTGTCACCATCTGCACCCGTTTCTCACTGGGTCATGCCTTAAGTTAAATAGTTTTTATGCTTGAATGATTCATAGGTCATCTTTGGAAGCAAAATATAAGTATTTGTGCAAATGACAATGCATATATTTTCTTTCCACATTGGAGTTTTACTTACAAAAACAGTCTTCCATATTAATTGTTTTAGAAATATGTACTATAATAATATTTTTTTTTAGTGTTTGTGCTTTTAAACAAAAAGCGATAGTGTGCCACACCTGGCATGTGTCTTTGTTTGTAATAGTCAATTACTTCAAATACTGCCATACATGGGCGTTGAAACTATGTCCTGCGTGAGAATGAATAAAATGAAAGTGTTTCAGCCAACTGAAATTCCTGCTAATTGAATTTCCTGTTTTGAATATTCAGAATTACTTGTACATACAGCTTAAACTTTCATTGGACTCGTATCATTTTTGCCTTCACTTTCTCCTCTTTAAAGCACTAATGAGGCACACAATGATTGTACCTTACGGGGAATTATCTTGGTTCAAACCATGTGGGAAAAAATGAGCTTAGCAGATTAAAGACATGCTTGCTAAACTCAGAGAGTAGCTGCCTTTTACAACAAAAAAAACAAGTGGTGTTTACTAAAAATGGGTGCGTTTGTATTTTAGCTCAACTAAGGCATTGCTGAAAAAAGCCCAACATATAAGAATGTGCTTTCAAAAAAAATGTATGCAAGTTATATTCTTAATGCATCTTACGATGCAATATATTGGTAATAGTGCACGCTATTTGATTCCCATTATGATAAAGGCAGTGATACCAATGAACCGCAATTGTCTTGTATAAACAAGTAGATTGCGTTATTAAATGATTGATAGTTGATAGAACAAACCATACTGCTATTACAGGCAATTGCAGGGAAAAATACATTATGCAACACATTCAGGGAAAACAATATTAAGTGCTGTCAATTTCAAAATCCTCACCTGCCAAATAACCAAAAAAAACCTACCAATTTTCAAGTGGGATAAAATTGAGCCCAGCAGATTGAAGACATGCTTGCTTAACTCAGAGATGCTTTTACCAAAAAGAAAAAAAAAAATTTGGTTTACTGAAAATAGGTGCAATGGTACTGTATATCACTTTTTTTTATGTTCCATTGTACTCCAGTAATCCCACTAATCCTACACTTACAATGATTTGGTTTTGCCCCAGTTAAGGGGGATTAAAATGTGACACACTAAAAGCAAGACATACCTGTTAAGCTGCCAATCCTAATCAAAATAGATTTCACTGTAGATTTCAACACCTCATGGAAAATAAAGGCAGTGATACCAATAGGCCACAATTGTCTTTTATACTCGAGTAGATTGTGTGATTAAATGATTGATAGTTGAACAAACCTTGCTGCTGTTACTGGCAGTTGGAGGTGCAAATAAATATTACAACACATTCAGGGAAAACAATGTTACAATAAGTGATTTTTTACAATTTCAAGATCCAGACATGCCAAACAACCAAAAAGCAACGAAGTTTCATCTTTTTAAGTTTAGACAAGCCAGTGCTCATTGATCACTCTTTTTGGCTTACAGGAATAAGACATGATGTGGTCTTTTGTTGTTCAAGCTCCAAAATGTTTGAAGTGTTGGGCATTTTGACATGACTTTCTGATGATCACAGTGGTGGGGAGCAGTTGTAACCTTCCTGTCAGCTTGAACCAGTATGCAACCAGCACTGTCCTCTTCCTTTCATTTATAACTTTGAGGATAATATTAAATGCATTTCATTTGATCAACAATCCACTATATATTCATGCAGTGATACATGCCATTTTTGCTTATCATGGTCATCAATGCTTATCAATGTACCAGTGCTTATCAACTAAATAACTGAATAGCTAACATCCATGTTATAACATTTCAACTATGTTTTAGGACCAAAATAATGCAAATTGTTAAAATAAAAAGGAAGAATGTGCTGTTGCAATAATACAAAAACACAAACACTGCAGGCTAAAATACTGCTCCATTCTGTACCATCACAAAATTAAGACTCTGTAAAACAGGTGTTACTATATACTGTACAGCTGTCAGTGTTAAGTGGAGGTGAGGCTCTGAGAAATACCCTACTGAGAACTTCACACATAAGCTAATGTATAGTTAGTTGGTCTTGTTAGAACATGTAAAATATGCTCTTTTATTTTAAAGGAGCCCTTTGTACAGCATGTGGTAACTAAAAGTGCTATAGAACTAAGTTTATAAAAGAAATAGAATACAGAAAATTTGATTTAAATAAAAAAAAGTACAAAATAGAAATATAAGCAAATTAATGAATTAGATTGAGGTCAAATAAAAGTGTTTTCCAGAATAAACTTTTATAACTTTAAGAATTTTATATAACAGCGTGTAAATTCAAAGGGAGTTCAAATCAAACCAGGACTTTATAATGTGCAGAATAACAGAACACAGTTATGAGAGTAAAAAAAAAACTTTCTTTATTTCTGTATATTATCCCCTGCTACAGTAATGTGCCAACTAGATCCCTGTGCCAACTAGTTTCAAGGTAGAACATTTTCTTAATGTGGAAGAGCCATGATTGGACATCCTGGCCTTCCGTGCCAATCGTTTCTAAGAGTATCATCACAGTCGCTCTTCTGTAATTCTGTATCGGTTTTATGCCTTCATTCTTCTGCTCATGAGATGTCCTGGTTTGAACATCACTTGTATAATCATCACTAAAGTATTTTAACTGAAACAGAATTTATTTTAATGCACTTGTTTAAATTTGTGTTTTGTGGCTGTCATGTGGTGGCACGGTGGCGTAGCTGTTAACACTGTCACCTTGCACCTTCAGGTTCTGAGTTCGATTCACTCTTTGGATCTGTAGGGATCTGCAGAGTGGGTTTCCTCTGGGTTCTCTGGGTTTCCTAACACAGTCCAAAGACATGCAGATTAGGCTAATTTGCTTTCCTAAATTTCCTGTGATGAGTGAATTTTGACTGGAGGTCCTGCCACGGTCATACAAAATGGGAACGAATACATTGGTCACTATTGGCCTCCACAGTCCCTAATTGGACTAAAGAGGTTCCTTGATGGATAGATGGACAGATGGATATCATATATTACATGGGATAATCTCTAATATTAGTACTTTGTAACAGTATATAGTAAAGCAAAGGAAACTCTTCAGGACTTCAGGACTGCATATGCAGTTTTTCTGTAACTATGACAACGTTTCTTTTTTAATAAACTTCAATAGAAAGATAGATAGTGAGAGAGAGAGGGGGGGCTAGTAAATACTCTAAGACAATAGTCCATATAGTTTCTATCCTATATATCCTGAGTGATAAAAGAAATAATTGTTTCGCCGTTAATACCTTTAAATGCAACTAAAAGGGGCAGTGGTGGCTCAGAGGGCTAAGGCACTGAGTTACTGATCGGAAGATCGGCAGTTCGATCCCCAGCTCCACCAGGTTGCCACTGTTGGGCCCTTGAGCAAGGTCCTTAACCCTAACTGCTCCAGGGGCCCTGTATCATGGCTGACCCTGCGCTCTGACCTAGTTACGCTGGGATATGCGAAGAAGGAATTTCACTGTGCTGTAATGTATTAAAAAATACTTGCTATGGTAAAAGCGGCATAAAAAAAACCTTGTGAGTTATTGTTACTGAAAAATAATTAAGGTTCAAAATTAATAATTAAGGTTCAAGGTCAGGGCTTACTTTTTTACACAAGACAATAATTTCTGTATTGTATTGGATCTGATCAATGAGACCTTTGCACAGTGCTGTACATAAGAACAGTTTGACAGCAAAATGAGAACAGTTTTCCTTCTCTGGAACTAACTAGCCTAATACAAACAGGTTCCAGCCTGACCAGGTACCAGGTCCTGTGTACAAAGTAAAGATTTGAAGACATGTTTTTCCCAATACTTTAATGGCTGAAACCTCACAGATGACACAGCAGTCACCACCCACTCAACCGAAGACATTCAGCAGCTCAGCAGCTGCTCGAGTGGACCTCCGGGCTTTGAACAAGTCCTCAGGAATCTACCATGCACTGTATACAGCCAAATTATTTCTCTAACTCTGTAAAACCCTTACCGTTGTAACTCTGTAAAACCTTTTCCCTTACCTTATCTGATTTTGTGTAGGGATAAAAAAATAAGAAGTTTTTAACATCGTAGAACATATACTGTACTTGTGCGTTTGCAAATGCTGCTGTAAAACCTGTGCAGGAAATAGTGATAAAGTGATAAAGGTCAAAGGAGATGTGTGACTCATTACAATGTTCTGTGACAGATTTTTAAGAATACAATGCGAAGCAAAACACTGGCACAAAGTCAGCATTAATTAAACTTCAATAAATCATGTTTGTCTGCTTTTTAGATGTCACTGAAATAAAGAAAGAGCAATACAATTTTCCAGTTATTAAGGGCTTAGGGGCTATTTTGGTGAATGTAATTAGATAATAAATACAGATAATGGAAGAACTGTAGGCAGAATAGTGGAATCGATATCTACCTAGCTAGATAAATAGTTAGCATTATAGTTAGTGCAATTTAAAAAATGCATTTTGTATTTATTCGAGTAATTTTTGTGAAATATAATTCTTTGATGATTAAAATAATTTAAATGTGACAAATCTGCAAAAAAAACAACAATGGTTAATTTCACCAGGTAACGTAATTAACAGGGGTGAGTGTATTTTTGAAATTCTTACCAGTACTATGTAGCCGAAAAATGAGAAGAATAGACAATCATGCTCGTGGATAGCCTTGAAAAACATATGAGATTTACTTCATATTTCCACTTTAGAATATCAGCTAAATTAATTTCTGGGTTCCGAAGTTGAATTCCAAGTAGCGTAACGTAAAAAGCTAGTGTGCAGTGTACAGTATGTAGGGTGTACAATCCCTTTTTCCACATATCAAGTAGTGCCCTTGATCAAGGATTAGAGAACGACTTGGCACTCAGTCTCGTGTTAAAAGCTATTTAGCCTTGTTAGCCATGTTAGCCATGAACAGAACAACACAGATGTCAGCGGCAATTCCGAATGACTTAGAGCAGTAGCAATTACTAAGGACACAAAGTGTCGTATACGATGAAATAACGCTATGTGTTTTCTTTATAAAAGTGTTTCCGTGATTAGTTTTGAAAAGGGTTTTGGCAGGCAGCTTCTCTCTCCTCTTTCTAAGACCGACTTTTACACATGCTGCTACTGACAGTTAGTGTAATTATCGATTATTAGAACACCTGTGATGCAAAGCGATACATGTAGTTAACTTTCCCAGTGCTGTTATGCTCTATATCATCACATATGGAATGCTTTTCATCCAGTCAGACTACACATTCAAAACTAACTGTTGTACAATATCTAACAATCTTTAAAAAAAAAAAAAAAAAAAAAACCCTGATTCATGATTAAGTGAAGACTATAAAATAAGTCTTATGTTAGTGCCAGGAAATGCCCTATTAATATGAAAGCTTGTTTTTCACTGAATCATTTTAGCAGGAAGATGCTGCACCCACAAAAAACAAGGTTGTGGTTAAAAACGTCTTTGGAATGGGTGTGGAGAAAAGTTGCTTTCTTTTCAGCTTCATTTAATTTATGTCAAAGTATTTATTGTATGTGGAAAATAAAACAGTTAAACATTATTCACTGCTGAACCAACAGCTAATTAAATACCGATCTAGTTAAATCATTGCAGTTACTTTTTAAAAATATTATTAGTCTAGTCATAAAAAGACCAAAACTGTGAAGTTTACAATGACCAAATGTATTTAGTTTTATTTTTAGCATGTTCAAATGAGACTGAAGCTTGACCTAACAGGTTAGATCTATTACTTGGTTTTACTATGGTTATTCTGACATTATAAAATAAACCTTTTTTTTTCGTATGTAAACATTTCTTCAAGGTTAAATATCTGTTAAACTCATGGTTTATCACCTTTGCTGTTCATCTATCTTCATCACGGTTACTGAGTGTGGTAACTCATGAGACACAGGTATATTGCAGCTTTTCCGTAGTAATAGCCAAGGGCTGTGTCTGAACCTTATGGGTGTGGGCATGTGTGGTATGTCAACATGGAGGTCAAATTTCTACATGGCAATCTGACAACAAAACCTGGCCTGCTCTTTAACCAATAACTCAGCTATTCAATCACTGGGTTTTTTGCTATCTAAACATAAGTTTCTATTTTTCTCCTCTAGCCTTCACACCCTACACACCCTACACACACATCAATGACCTTGGGTGCACATGACACTGTCACTGTTTTGCTGATTTCCTTCCTTCAAGCTCTTTTGGTGGGTATTAACCACTGCATGCCAGAAACACACTACTAGACCTGCTGTTTTGGAGTTGATCACAATTTGGCCCTTGTCAAAGTCACTTACTGTTATTTTAATTTTTTTTTTGTTGAACTTGCACATACTGTACCTGCGTATGCCCCATATTATTAACATTTATCCATCTTTTGTGGATAGATGTGTTTCAATGGATCACATCTATCAGCACTGCCATTTAAAGGGTTACAGTTATTGTTAATATGTATGGATTTGCCCAAAACTTATGTAATTTTTTAATAACTTTATTTGAACTAAATAAATGTTTCAATGTAAAACTAAATATAGGCCAAGACAGACTATTGACGACAAGACCGACTAATTTGATGGCGTCATTTGAGAAATCTTAAGGAAAATCCTACTTGAGTTGTCAAGTTGTGATCAATAACAGAGGCCCATTTAACTTGACACTGACTTTGTAAACATGAATGTTGAACATGCTATCTTCATGCTGTAAACCTTAGAATTTACATGACCTCTGGATCATGGAGATTTTTGTATAAAATTTTACTTTCTGATTTATTATACTTTGTAATAAATTTATATGTGCAATGCTTCTTAAGTGTATGAGTATATTTAGGTATTGTCATAATAATAATCACAAATATAACTTTGATCATAAACCACACAGCTGAGCTGAACGTCAATCTGAGAAATTATAATTACCACCAACCAAGTCTAAAGAAACTGCCAAAGCAACCACATGTTTTCTCTTTTTTGTTGTGGACAGAGGGGCATCCATATCCAGAGAAATGCTTGAGTTCTGTTGCTCCAGTGAAAACTCTGGGGTGGCATCTTTGTCAGGAGAATATTGACAGAATAAAGTAACTTAAAATGCATTTGAATTAAGTTCAGTGTCACTGAAATTTTATGTAGTGTCTGTAACTTTCTTGACTTCGAATCTTTCAATGATCTCAAATGTCATTCGGATGAACCTTGGCCAATTTAGATTTCATATGAAAAGACATAAACCTAAAAAAAAGTATGTATTATTCTAAAATGCAAAATTGTTAAGATATTGCAACATGAATTTGACATGTTTATGGACATTGCATACTTTTACCAAAAGCCAATTCAAGCAACAATTTTTGCAGGTCATATGCTTCTTGAAGCTTACACCAATTTTAATATCAATACTCATAAAGAAATATGAATAATTAGCATTTTAAATTATTATTTTTTTAATTAAGAATATAACGCTAAGAAATTGCCATTTTTAGCGCACATATACAACTTGAAATTTTTAAGTAAGCTAGAGCAGTCACTTATATGTTGTATAAACTTCAAAAGTAACTTCTTTGGCACACAAAGTTTTTGTATTATATATATT
>JAOVVA010079109.1:0-12932 GCA_028565275.1 Leiocassis micropogon
TAGATAGATAGATAGATAGATAGATAGATAGATAGATAGATTGATAGATAGATAGATAGATAGATAGATAGATAGATTGATTGATTGATTGATTGATTAGGATTCAACATGTACCTTATTTGGCAATACTACCATTTTGAAATAATTGTGCCCCAAACTGAAATTATTGAAATTTATATGAAAATAAATCAGGATTGAATATCCTGTATCCCCTATCACCGAATGACGTAACCGCCCCTTTCTACGAATACCGGAACAGCTGATGCGCGCAGTGGCTCCGAGCTGCGAGTTGCACGTTCGCATATTTTCCCGATAACGCGAGCAGTGAGCGACACCCGTGAACGTGCTCAGATGATAACACTGTACTTCTCCTAGCGTGCAAGCATGTTTACCGCTTGTCACAATATGATGCACTTTGTGACTCGGGCAAGAAGATTACCTCGCGTTATCAGTGTTTCTAGCTGCATCTAATCTCTTTATATAAATAGGCATTAAAAACGAGAGGGGAAAAAAACCAACAACAACCCGCATCTCATCGCACGAGCTGTTGACGGAGTAGGAAATTACGAGGTCTAGAAGCACTCAGAGGTGGGTGTGTGCCGCTTGGACTCTGAGGTTGTCGGTTCGTGTCTCGTGCACGGCCCGCCTCTCTGCTCCGGCTGCTGGCGCAGGTTCACAGGAGCACGCGCGCCTATCTGCCTCTCGAGCAGGCGTCTATATTTAACCCCACGCCTCACAGCGCGTAATCCGCGTGCAAAACTAATCCTTAATCCTCTCGCGGCCATTTACTCCCTCCTTCTTCCACACCTCTCTTCCTGATCCCGAGCGTCTCCCGGGCCAGTGTTCACAGGGGCACTAATCCAGGGGCGTGGCCACACAGGTGGCACGAGGAGACAGCTTCGAATGTTAAAACGAATAATCCTTACCACCCCGGTGCTGATCTCAGATCAGATCTTGGAGAGGTCTGTTCATGTTTTTGCAATTTAGGCAGATTTATTTAGCCCACAGCTAGCTAGTGTTACATATTGGCATCTATAACGCAACTATGACGCCAGTACATTAACTTAATTTCTCTGGCTATTCGTGTTGCACAAATAAAATATTGCAGCTTTGGACTATATGCTAGAGCATACATCAAAGTCATTTTTTACAATACTGTTGCCTTACTTCTTCAGGGTTCATGTTCGAATCCTTTTTCAGGTCTCTCTGCATGGGGTTTGCATGTTTTCCCCGTGCTTTAAGGGTTTCCTAGTACTCCGGTCCCATGGTCCAAAGACATGCATCATAGGCTGACTGGTATTTCTAGATTGCCAATAGTATATGATTGGATGTGTGCTTGTTCATGTAGTGGATTGCTACCCCATCTAGGCTGTCATCTACATTGTGCCTTATATTTATAATGAATAAATCTAAGAATTTCAGCTTTAATTTCCTAATATAGCCTAGAGCTGAGTTAAACAACTTAGAACATGGCACCTTCTGACCAGACATTTTTTTAAGTGAGGAAAACTGTTGGAATAGGTCAACAACTTTAACGTTTGCTTTTATACTGTATATAATTTTTGCTTGCAGTAAATGGTGTGTTTAAATATCAAGAAATGAAAAACTAAACCCTGATATATATTAGCTCCTATTTAGCTTTTAATTGAACTCCAAATGTGTATAGTTAAAAAAAAAAAAAAAAAAGAAAAGAAAGAAAAAGATTGACCTGGCCTTGTCGTTTCGATACTTTCGGTGGGGATTTTGTAATTAGGTGGTGACACCGATTAATGTGCTCTTCCACCGCCTTTTCCACTTCATGTGTTTAAACCTGGACATACCACTGCGCTAATCACGGAACAGACCCAAACATTGCTTTTAGCCTTCTAATATTTGATGCAACATCATCAACAATCCCAACAATAATAACAACAATAATAATAATAAGAACAACAACAATAATAATAATCTCTCTCTTCTCTCTCTCACTCTCTCTCTCTCAGGCAGTGTGCTTTGGCCCTGTTATCCGATTGGTACGGGCCAAATCGTATTAAAATCCCCTACCCCTCCCCTCCCTCTCCACCTCCCCCTCGCGCCATACCCCTCCCCTCCCTAACTCCCTCCCAGCTTCTGTCTTCTTTCAGTAGGACCGTTTTTGCTGCAGTAAACGGTAGTCGTTGGAGAGGGCAAAAAAAAAAAAAGAGGCAAGAAAACACAACAGAATAGAAACAAACCCGCTAAAGGGAAGCGTGATCCGGAGTTTAATGTGAACACCATCACTGCGTTTCTGAGCTCCAGCACGCAGCGCGCGGAGGCTTTACGGACACAGCAGCTGGGTGCGTATAGAAGCTGTTCTGTTTTTCCTGAACGTACACATACGCGTCCACGCATCCTCACGCACACTTCTTCTTCTAATTATTATTATTATAGATATAGGATGTATAGGTCTGTTACTGGGTGGCGTCCTTGTAGTTATTGATTCACGTTGGTATTGAGGAATGCGCGTGCATCTTCACCGTCGTACCGAAAACACCTTACTCGTGACTCGGAAGTACGGGCGGAGGCTGTGTTGATAGGTAAGTCTGCTTAGGCTTGCTGTTCTGGGGCTGGTCGCCGCTGCCCTTCTCCACTCTCTCTCTCTCTCTCTCTCTCTGCTCTCCCTCCCCTCCCTCATTTCCTTTCGAGAGCCACCATCCGTCTTCCGCCTCCCTTTCTGCATTGGGTGAGCTCGCGCTGTGCACACCTGCTTCTGTTTTCCGCGTGTCGGCAGGGCGCTCCCGGTAGCCCACCGTCAGTACCGAGGGAATGCTGCTCAGTGGGGGAGTGTGTGTGTGTGTGTGTGTGTGTGTGTGTATAGGAGAGAGAGATAGAGAGTGTCAACGGGCGGGTCTGTTTCGTATCGGGCACCTTCCACTCCAGTGTTCCCAGAAAAGAAAACTAAGTTGCATCGCGATCCATCCTCGGTATTACTCCTTACGCGCAAGCTGTTCACACATATAACGGAATAACAACAAACACCCGTCCCACCGGCAGCGCGCCCGTTCCTGCAGAATCCACAAATACAAGAGGAAACGCCATCGCTTGGCCCTTAGCGCGTGTGCGCACGCATGAGTGTGTGTGTGTGTGTGTGTGTGTGTTATGGCCCTTGTGTCTTGAGCCGCCTCTGTGAGCTGACTACAATATTGCGCGCGCGTGCCCAAGCGTGTGTGTATGTATGTGAGCGTATGTGTGTGTGTGAGAAAAAGAGAGAGACTGTATTCTGTGCGGGTGGATGCTGAGTGCCGACAGGTTCGTCTTGTGAATTCAGTTCTGTTTTCCGCCCAGGGTGAAATATCAGCGCCAGCTAAAACATCTTTTTTATTTAGTCTCATTCGCCAAATCTGTCATCGTTTGCCCCTTAGATTCATACCGTGTCTGCTCTTAGATAAAGAATGCACAAGCAGCGCAGAGCAATAACAGAGTTGCGACAACTTGCAACAATGGCAGACAATAGGGGCACTAAATAATTGCTGGTCCTATCAGTTCTATTAGTGACAGGAGAAAGATCACCTAAAATAGCAAGAATCAAGTCTGTGGATTCCATTTTTTCACTGATCAAAATACAGTGCCAAGAAGCCTGTATTTAGTGAACATTATGTCAGACCGTGTACCTTATTACACTAAATGATGAACATATTGAATATGGTATTGAATATAATGTACATTAGCTGGAAAGAGCTAAAATATCATAGTATCATGATATTTTGTAATACTGGTGTTCATAATAAAGAGGCGGCATGGTGGCTTAGTGGTTAGCACTGTTGCCTTGCACCTCCAGAGTCGGGGTTCGATTCCCGCCTCAGGGTCTGTGTGCAAGGAGTTTGCATGTTCTCCCCATGCATGGTGGGTTTCCTCCCCCAGTCCAAAAACATGCAGATTAGGCTAATTGGCATTCCCAAATTGCCCATGTGATGCCCATATGAATGCACTTGTGAATGTTGATCGGAGGTCCCACCACAGTCGTAAAAATGGTAATAAATACAATGGTAATTACCACTGGCCTCCACGGTCTAGTTGGACTACTGAGGTTTCTAGATTTATGGATGATAAAAAAAGGACAAGAGGTATAACCTAACATACTGTAGATAACAGATGTACAGGATAATCCTGTGGTTGCTTTTCGATTACTAACAAATCTGCAAACAGGCATGGCTAGTATTACATGGCACAAAACAAATAGGAGAATGTTGTAAGTATGTGTTGATTAATTAGCTTGTGCTTTGTTATTTATAGATTTAGATGTTTTTTTTTTTGGTAGAAGCATTTTCTTATTGGAAGCAGTCTAGAAGAATTTACAAAGTTGCTGTGAACTTCTCCTCCGATGGGAAGTCAATACAAAGTAGGTACAGTAGTAGGTCATATTCAGATAGTGCATATAGTACCAGTCTGTGATGACATAATAAACGGTACAAAACAAACTTGCACAAAAATTTGTACAGGTCAGACCTTTAATTGCTAATTTAGGCTTTACAGAGTAAATCTATCTATCTATCTATCTATCTATCTATCTATCTATCTATCTATCTATCTATCTATCTATAATATACCTACAGTACTTTACATCTATTTTATAACATTGTTACAACTATTCTATGAGCTTAGACAAAAACGTCTCTGTGGCAGTACGTGCAAACATTATATGACTGACATTAGAGACTAGAAGGGATGTGTGTTTTGCTACATCCATCTCTTTTTTACCCTGAAAGACAGGACTGTTGATTTGTGTCCTTTCTATTTGCTTTTTAAAACTTAAACCGGGCACCTCAAATAAAAGAGCATGATTATAATCTCAATTAATTTTTTTAATATTAAAGAAAAAAATTAGACGATATGTTAATTTAGTATATTCAGTAAGTACTAGTGCTTAGTAATTGGCAAATAAGTCATAAACAGTATGTAGTTAGATAACTGTGTAGTTTAACTTAATCTAATAAAATGACCGCAGTAGAAAATTAGCTTGTTAATGGGATAGATTCTAGTAGCTCTCTGGGTTGCTCTGGTTGCTTAACAGTAGCATGTAGCTAGCTTGCTAAAGCACTAACCATAGCTGCAACTAGTTAATTACTTCTTCGGCATTTCCATTGTAAGTAGCTTGCATTGTTTCTGTTAATTCTGCTGTATCTTGTTTGTGGTATTGTGGTATAATGCTGTTCAGTGTGGTTTTGGATAAGTTTTGTTTTCCAAAATTAACCTTTTCTAAGAAATTTAAAAAAATATATATTTTATTGTTGTTTATTAACTTTACTAATTATTTAGAAGTTCACAGATGTCTTTTAACCACTATTATGTCTAGTTAAAATTGAACATTTTAATATTCTGTCCTGTTTCTATTTCTAATTTCTAATAAGATGTTGAGGAATTGTCAACTGATAACAAGCTACTATTAGGATCTGTTTTATCTTGGGTTTTCGCATGGTTTTTTATAAGAAACAGTTTTAAAAAACGTAACTCGTCCAAAGTCTTTGGTTCTGGCTTTTTGTTTTCTGCACTGAGATTCGATCGTCATGTCACCTCTCACACAGCCAGTGACACAAGCCGATCGATGGAATCTCTGAGGCAGTGCACCATCATGTCAAAATGTCTATGTGCGTGTATTGTGTAAGAATGCACCAACAACTAGCCAGCAGACTGAATTATCTAATTAGTGTCGCTTATGTGTGTTTCCTGCTCTCTCTGTATAGGTAGACTTTCAATCAGCATTGCATCTTCAGTTTTTACAAGGTTCCAACGTAACAGACACACGGATGAGAGAAACTTTGCAAGTGAATATGGCATTTTCGTCATTCCCTCTGTCGACACTTATTACCCTGGTACTTCTTGCGGCATCCATTCAGAGCAACTCCATGTACGGTAAGAGAGTATTCAGTATTGTTCAGTTAATACAAAAGATTTGTCTGAATCATTAGTTAACACGTGGAGCTTGGGGAAAGACCTTTCTTTTGTACCTCCAATGGAACTTCAGATCACACATTCACACAGATTTCACTGCAACACCTCAAATATGCGCTTCAAATATGTCATGGCCACTTTTTAACTTTTTGTCTTCATATGATACAAAACAGTGGTTGCCTTTCCTATACCTGGTCTGTATGTTTGGCCTGGAATCCATATCTTCACCTCATCAGTAGATAAGTGCTAATCTCAGTAAATTTTCTTATATTTCAGTTTATTTACTGCAAGTAGCTTAATTGGTAGGAATGTGTAGTGTATGACATGAGTCATTTCAAAGTTTCCAGAAAAAAAGCAAGAACAGCAAAAGCAAATTATTGCATAAATATAATAGCAGTACTGCTATTAATCAAATAAAAGCATGTTGGCAGAAATACCAGTAATTATACGAATAGTACCAGTGGTCATAATAATAATAATACTATTTAATATAGAAACATTTATTTAGGGTTGTGATGTATCCAGTGCTGGAAGCAAGGCAGAGGAATTTAGTCTAGATGTGTTCCGTGTCGATCAAATGGCAGAATATTAATAAAAAAGGGGGGAAAAAACAAATACTAACAATAAGAATGCGGATAACCACATTTTTTTTAATTCACACTTTGTGCTTTACTCTTATTAACTGTAAGGTGCTTAAGCATCCATACAATCATCCTGAAGTAATCCAACTACTAAATTATTTGCAAATAAGTTATTAATGGAATTCTGTAAGAAATGCACCATACAGTACACCACATATAAACTACTGGGTGAGTGTATTGGCCTTAAGCTTACAGTACTAGATGTTAATTTGCCAATGGCAGCTGTACTCAACATGCTACATGCTAGACTGTGATTATTTTTGTACTTGTCAAAATCCCCAGCGGCATTAAACATTTAACTGTAGTTTAAATGTAATTTTAATAAATGCAACAGGAGAATCATTTGGGTCTATGGCAGTTTTTTCTTTGTTAATTCCTAATTGCTAATGTGTGCATTTTTGTTGCTAGCTTTCCCCTTTTATGTGACCATCGCTCTCAGGCTCGACATCGGCACGGCAGGCTTAGCTTGTTGTACTGTAGGTTGCAGAGTGACATGAGTAAATGTGCGATATTTTATGTGTAGCTGTAGGCATAACCAAAGCAGATGTATCATTGCCTCAGTGTTACCAGGCACCCACTTCAGCATAGTGCTAATTATTTCTAGTTTTGCGAGCTCTATTAACACTGAATCTGCAGAAGAAAGAGACTCAAGAAAGCACTCCTTTGTTTGACACAATCACACTTTAGAAGAAGACGCCTAAAAAACATATTTTTTTTCGAATAATCTTGCATAACACAGTATGTTGTTAAGCTGGAACAGCGATCATCTTGGGGGGTTGTCTCTTCAATGCTATACTGAAATGCAACACTGAAATTGAAAAACCCTATAGAGCTGTCAGGTACATTGGGACGTTCTGCTTCTGCCAAACCAAACTGGTGTAGCATTTGTTTTCCCTTGCAAACTTTTTTCCCGGTTCTCACTGAGGAGCAGGTTAAAGTACCGAACAAAGACAGACGATTTTTTTTTGTTAAATATAAAAGCTGTCATACCATAGCTTGCGAGCTCAGCTTGCACAATTTAACTGGCAGTTACCAGAGACATAGAGAGGTAGCATATGGTTCTGCCTCTTCAGCAGTGCAGTTTTGTTTCTGTACTCTTTAATTGTTATTCAGGAATTGCTTTATCCTGGTCAGGGTTGCAGCAGATCCTGAACTAATCCTGGTAAAGACAGGACAATTGATTATAGAGTTCATTGCAGGGCACCATTTTCACACAAACACACACACACACACACACACACACACACACACGGTCACATGTTTAATCATACCTATTGGCAGTTTAGCATAGCTAGTCCACCTGTCTGCATGTTTTTGCAGAGTGGGTGTAAACCGAATGCAAAGATAACTAGAATGCAAATATAACCGACGCAAATGCAGGGAGAGCATGCCGGTCATAGACTGTAACCCGAGCTCAGGATCAGCCTAGATTCTAGAGGCAGGTGCACTCTTCTTTCTGCATTTTAGTTTTAACCAGTGTAGCCAATCTAGCAATACACAAAACTTGTTCATCTGATGTTCCAGGTGATTTTTGTAAACTCAGCGTGGGTATATTTGCGAAACATGTGGGCGACTAGTTCATGACACGCATGTTTAGCTGTTTCAGAAGAGGACTATTCTCAATGAGCTAAAAAGCCTCCACAATATAAAAAAAAATTATATTGAAAGCATCTTACATTTTGACTGTGTGATTCGGCTTGGGTTTGTAAAGATGATCTGCGACTTCGCTGTAAAGCAAGCTTTAGGTTTGTCAGGATATTGCTGAGCAAATAAGCATCACAGCTCTATTTCACACTGTTCTTTTACTACATAAAATCCCAATAGAGGTCTTTCAAGCATCACATGACTCACCTGAAAGAGGATTTGGACTGTGGATTAGAGCTCATTATTCCCTGGGAGATCTCTTGCTTCCAGTCACTGAGTAAATGGCATAGTATCTCAATGGATGGTGAGGACCTCCATGCTTGCTTTCACACTATTGCTCAAGACTCAGAGTGATCCGATGCCATGTTTTAGCAAAAAAAAAAAAAAAAAAAAAGACATTTGGTAAGAGAATGCTCACATGCCAAGAGGAGTGCATGAGCTTATGGAACCTTTAATTCATATATCCTTATGTGCCGACCATTATAATTAAGCTGATCGCATGTGGGCATTTTCTGGCTATGCATGTGTCTGCCCAGATACAAAGAGTTGTTTTTGTGTTAGTCTAGACTAAATTATTTTATGCTATTTTATGCTTTTTGTGCTTGTTCATACTGCCCACTGCTTGGTGGTCTAATTCATCACAGGCAAATCAGTGAATATTAACATTCACACCCCTGCTGAACAAAGCTGAACACATTTGTTGTTTCCACCTGTCCGTGGGGATGTTTGTGTGCCGGCATTCTCACAGGTCTTTCATGTTTTTCTTGTTAAAGAAAGTTACTTTGTTATTTTTTTCTGGGTAATTAATCTTGTTTTTTTTTTTTTTTAATGGAAGATATGTGTGTGTCTTGTTTAACTGTTCTCTGACCTTTCTTCTTTTTATGAAGCTTTTATTATTATTCCTTTTTTCCTGAGCAGTTTGAACTGTTTGTACACATTGTTATGTCTAATAAGTCTCGATTTACTGCTATATTGGGAAACATACTGTACCTCATAACAGTTGACTGTGCAAGATTGAACAAACATAAACCTAAGTTTCTGTGGGTCCTCTCCCTGTCCCATAAGATCCTGAGGAGTTCCAGTATTGTGGAGGTCTTTAGTGCATTTGCAGTTAGACAAATACCTTAGTGTTTTTCAGTCTCTGTGCTCCAACTCTGTGATCCTCAAATCTGGCCCTGGAGGACCACATGTCCTGCTCATTTAAGTGTTTTTCCCGCTCTGTCAAACGCTACAATTCCGGAAAAAAAAAGAAAAATCGGATAATTAGCTGATTAGATAAATCCGGTATGCTGGGAGCCAAGAAAACACCAAAATGTTCAGGGCATTTAGGACTAGAAGCTTGGAACCACTGCTGTAACCTATGTGAGATTATCATTGGCAATAATTGCAACACATTTTTTGTAGTAAGAGGAATTTGTTAACTTGTTGTTGTGGGTATATTTATACTTAAATCATTTGAAACTTTAATTGCTAATTATGTGACTTTTAATGGCAACTGTTTGTACCAGAACTAATTTAAGAGTTTCATGATATACAGTCCCCTCGATAACGGTTTAGAACAACAAGGACAATTCTTTTGTTTTTGCTACACACTGAAGATATTACACGGTTGAGATCAAAAGATAAATAAAGGAGAGATTGGAATTTTTCGCTTTTATTACCTGATATTTACATGTAGCTCTGTTCATCAACTTAGAACATGGCACATTTGGTGGCACACTTCCCAGCTTTTAGGTGAGCAGAGGTATAGGAACAAATAGACTTAAAGTAAATCAAAGCACATATACTGTTTAAAAAAAGAAACTACTACACATATTTCAGGTTAACAAACCATAGTTATGGCAAGCCGGTTAGGTGATCTACTTTGTGTATGGCACAATATTTTTCCACCAATTGTTTCCAGCAATTTCCACCAATTTTTTACAGATTATTTGTACAGATTATCTCTCTCACTCACTCACTCATCGTCTTTAGCACGTTATCCTGTATACAGGGTCACGGGGGTCTGGAGCTTATCCCAGGAGACTTAGGGGTGCCAATACTTTGCAAGGCACAAACACATACACACTTACACTACAACTTGGGAACACCAATTTGCCTAATCTGCATATCTTTGGACTGTGGAAGGAAACTGGGGTACCCAGAGGAAACCCAGCACAGGGAGAACATGCAAACTCCATGCACACAAACCCAAGGAAGGAATTGAACCCGGACCATGCAGGTGCAAGGCAACAGTGCTAAACACTACACCACCATGCCACCTTATTGCAGATTATTTCACTTATAATTCCCTATATCCGGTGGGTCAGAATTTTACAAACTTTCAGAAAATGTTGTCATGGCTTAAAAAGCCTTAAGTAGGCTAACTGACTTCATTTTAGTCATGGATGTATTTTAAGGCCTACCTTCAAATTCAGTGCCTCTTTGATTGACATCATAAGAAAATTAAAAGAAACCAGCCAAGACCTAAGGAACTAAAATAAGGTTCATCCTTGGAAACAATTTCCAAATGCCTGAAGGTACCATGTTCATATTCATGGTATAAACACCACGGGACCATGCAGCCATCATACGGCTCAGGAAGGAGATGTATATTTTTTCTTGTAATGTAACAGGTGTTTAAAATCAGAAGTGGAGCTGGATGTTGACAGCGCCCAAACATTCACACTCGAGAAGGGCATTCACACTCAAAAAGGAGATTTTTACTATGAAAAAGACTACTGTGAGCTAATACAAGCTATACATTGGATACTTGAGTAAATTTGAATGAGTACTTTTGTATCTTTACTCAAGTAGACATGTAAAATGGAAGACTTTTACTTTTTGACTAACATTTGCCCTAGGCAATCTCTGATTTTACTCAAGTACAGGATTTGTATACTGTGCCCACCACTGCTGACATCACAAAACTGTTGCATTCTTTATTTGAAATGTTTTTTTCAGGCTTGTACATCAGATTGTTTCAGTTGTTTGTTTAAGATGGTGTCTCCTTTCAGTCTCTTTCTGAAAAGGTGAAATTCATGCTCATTGAAGTAAAGGTCTGGTGATTGACTTGGCCAGTCTAAAACCTTCCACTTTTTCCTCTGATGATATCTTTTGTTTACAGTGTGTTTGGGTCATTGTCTTGCCGCATTACGAATTGTCTCCCATTTAGATTGGATGCATTTCTCTGTAAAATGACTTCGGAATTCATTCTCCGTCTACCATCATGAGTTATATTATCAATAAAGATCAGTGTGCCCATTACACTGCCTCCATCGTGCTTAATCGATGAGCTTGTATGTGGCTCATGAGCATACCCTTCCTCCACACTTTGGCCTTTCTATCACTTCAATAGAGGCTAATATCTTGGTTCTAAGAACATTTATCACTCATCTCTGTACTTATTTGTGCAAATTCCAATCTGGCCTTTCTTAGTGATGATAGGTGGTTGACATCTTGTGGTATGGCTTCTATTTTAAGAGTACAGATTGTGATACCTTTACACCTGCCCTGTAAAGGTTGATTGTGATGTCTTTTTAGGGTTTTTCTTCATATTTTTCCTAATGTTTGTCATCAACTACTGTTCCTTGGCTGATCTGTTCCATGTTTGTTTAAAATGCTGTGTTGGCTATGCCTAATGCTTGTGAAATGGCTTTGAGTGATTTTCTCTCATTTCTCTCTCAATTCTACCATGGACAGCTCTCTGGTCTACATGTTGGTTTATCCTTTTTTTATTTTTTATTTTTTTTATTTTACAACAAATGGAAAATTCACAGGCAAAACACAGAGATTAAACCAAGAATAAATATTCAGAGCTATAAATTGTTTAAATAGCCAGTCTAACAGGGCACATGTGGGCAACAAGAAACACCTATCTGTCACATGCTGAAATATTTTTGGTTACTTGAAAAAAAATGGGCGGGTTCAATCAAAAGGTGCCATGTTGTAAGTTGTTTAAGATGCCTCATCAGAAAATAAAAAGCTAAAATAATAACTTTTTATCACACATGTATCTTTTGATCACAAACCACAAAATAATTCTAATTTTTGTTGTTTGTTCTTATACTTTTAGAGAGGACCATATAATCTCAATTTAGCCAGTTTTTGTAAGAAATGAGGGGTGTGGTCAGGCGGGTGTTGGTGTAATAATCAAGTGTCCACATACTTTTGGCTAAACATTGTATATATGTATGTATGCATGCACTCTATATGGCATTTTCAGATTAGGTGAAAATATGCTGGAACTTTCCTTTTTTATTAATTAACACGTCATTGGAATTGCCTGCTTTGGTTCATTTAAGGACACTTTCAGTCATCAACTGTTCAACAAAGAGATTGTGTGTCAGCTTTTCTACATTCTCTGATTCATTTAAGCTTACGTCTAATTAACTAATTTTAATGGCCTTCATTAGTTTTTTGACAGTATGACAGAGCTTCCCTGTTCATCAACTGGGCGTTGATGTGAAAAGGTTGAGGAAGGGCTAGGGAGAAGCTGAAGTGCGGAGTGGTAACAGTTCCTGCGCTATGGGCAAATATCCTGCGAAAAATCCTCAGAAGATTTGGTCATGTGAAATATATGTGGAAGTAAAGTGCTTGTGGCTGTGAAAATATGTGATCTAAGTGTTTTCACAGCAGATTTGACTATTTGCCATTAGGGACATGCAATTTAAAACAACACGATGTGGATCTTGATAAATGATCAATAATTGAATAATGCAGCCAGTGATTATATTTAAGTTAAATCTGCACCATAAATGA
>JAOVVA010079150.1:0-12928 GCA_028565275.1 Leiocassis micropogon
TGTCTCTCACAGTGGAAATGCACCTATGCTGAAAATTGTAGACCCCTCCATGATTTCTAAGTAAGAGAACTTGCAAAGTCACAGGGTGATACAAATACTTATTGACCTCACTGTACATTAAAGATATTCTTGCTTTTCATGTTTTGGTTAAATTAATCCATACATGCTTTTAATGATTTGTGTATAAGACACCACTTTCCATTTTTTTTTTATTTGCACTCTTCATACATCGTCCGCATACAGTAAGAGAATCACAGAAGATCTATAGCATGGCACTGTAGATGAACCTGCATGATACTTTTTTGTACTTACATTAAAAGTAAGTTTTCATTGATTTTAAAATGCTACTTTTGACACAAAAAAGCTCTGAATAGGCTTACTACATAATACCTTAGTGAACTGCTTGTATTGTATAATCCACCAATCAAAAGGTGCAGACTATTTGTTGGCCCTTTGTACAATTTAAAACTACAACTGGGGCAGAGCTTTGTGTTACAAACCCCCAAAGTTATGGACATGTTTTGGATTTTACACAGACCAAACAAGACATCACATGGCATTTTCCCTGACAATTTTAGGTGACATATATCACTGAAATATTTTCTTAATTTGTTTTATCAATTTGTAAAAATATTAGATGTTATTAAATAATAAATGATATAGAATTGTTTATAATGCTAAAAAACAAACTTTTTAAAATTAGCTAGTTCTGTCACATGTGATACTCAGACACACCACGAAATGATGGGTACACAAATTCACAAATTGTCACATGACTGCACCAGGAGGTTTATTAGATGTCACTTTGGGTCTTCATGAGTTAAAATCTAGCATAAATCTGCATAAGGAACTTTCCAGACTGCTTAAATGGCTTGTAACACCTGTGTCACTATGGGGTTTTATGGCTTTGGAATTTGGTCATTAAATATATTTACAATAAATAGTTCCAACAGCCGCATAATGGTTGGGTTAACACTGATCTAGTTTCTAAAACTGGTTGTCTTCTGTTGGTGTCTGTATGGGATATTTGATTTTTAAGCTGACAGATAACATTTGTTGTAGTGTATCCTATTTCAACTTATTGGAAGCCAGCAAGGGAAGGTGGGGGATGCTTTCTATTTCTTTCTCTCTCTTACTCTAGAGTCTTTAAAATACAAAGTCCTCAGACCATGTTACTACAGAGATAATAGACCTGGACCAATTAAATTAACTTCATAAAATATATAGATTTTTTCTATACTATTTGGCAAAACATACTGACAGATAATATGTTTGTAGAACATTCTATCTCAACGCTATGGCATTAACATCAAGTTGGCCCCACCATTGCTTCTATTCTAGCCTCTACTCTTTTTTGCCAAGAGGATTAGCAAGCCTCTCATTTTTAGTTATGTGGCCTGGGATGAATGTTTCAGTTTATCCCAAAGGTGTTCATTTGGTTTGAAATCAGAGCACTCATGTTCTTTCCCATCAACTTAATCAACTTTGTGGCAAACATTGCACCAGCATTGCACCAACATTGCCACAATGTGACGGTCAGTTTTTTGGCTGTATAGTGTAATTCTATGCATGTGCTCTCATAAATCTCCTGCATAACGGCATAATATCAACAATAATGTTGTGAGTATCCAAACTCAAATATTAATAGTCTTGCTACTTTATACTCCTGTCCAATCCAAAAAAAAATGAAAAAACAGCCTACACAGAATAGCGGAGCACTATATACTTGCACAAGTCATGTGTTCTTTCTTATCTTTTTCATGGTGCATTATTCAGGCTGTTTTGTTAGCTCTTTCTGTTTACAGTATGCATATTTTAGACTGGATGTCAACTGTGTGTATGAGACACTCCTCGTTTTCCCTCTGAATGCGTGTGGTCCAGATGGTTAATGTCAGTTATGTCAACATGGTAAAATCTCAGATGTAGAAACGTTTGTAAATGTGGATTTCTGTTTATAATTTTGTGTGTTTATATTGCAGTTCACATAAATACAATAAAGAAGTGCTGTTTAATATATACCCTATTAATATATTATTTAAACTGTATATAAAGAATTACAGGGAGTAACGAAAATTAGTTTAATCAATTGAGTCATAGCTCATTCTCAATATTAGCAGGCTAACTAATTAGAATTAGCAATGACACAATGAGACAACAAATACTTTAAACTTGAAAGCTGGGTTATGACAGGTTTAAAAATCCACAGTGATTTATGAGAACGGTCTTTTTTCTTTATAATCACATTAAAACCACCTTGTGGAAATTATCCAGAGTTCATTCCCTGTGCTGTTTTAATTTGTATTGATTTCTTACGGTTTAAACTTCTGCATTAGCATGTTAGCATTGTTAGAAATTTACACTGCATGATAGGCTCACTCACTCTGTCATTGTCTATACTGTTTTTCATCCTGTATTCAGGGTCGCAGGGGGCCTGGAGCCTATCACAGGAGACTTGGGGCATGATGCAGCGTACATCCTGGACAGGGTGCCAATCCATTGCAGGGCACACACACTTACAGCTAATTAACCTAATCTGAATTTCTTTGCAATGTGGGAAGAAATTGGAGAACACAGAGGAAACCCACCAAGCATGGGGAGAACATGCAAACTTTATGCACACAGACACAGAGGCGGGAATCAAACCCGGACCTTCACGGTGCAAGGCGACAGTGCTAACCATTTAACAGTGCTAATCTTTTATTTATGTTCCATATTTATCTGGCTATTCAAATAATTACAAAATTGTTGCGTTTACATTGCTGTCCATTAGCAATGTCACTAATCCTATGTCCAGCTTCATCTCTTGCACCAATAGTAAATGACTCTATTTTGCCAAAGAACTGCCAGTGTTTGATCTGGTTTTACTGGATTTTATTCATTGATTGATGTTTGAAGCACTGTGTGGTTTTCCGTTTAAAGGAGAATTATCTGGCTGTGATGGCACCTTCAGTTTAAGCCATGTTGTTTTTCTCTAAACAGACTGATAAGGGGTGGGAGTGAAACATTATTGTGAAGCATTCATACAATAACTAACAGGAGGGCCAGTGTAAACATAAAACAATATCTCCACCCTATAACACAGATTCCCAAACTGGGGTCAAAGCCTCAGCAGACCAGCTAGCACCAGTGTTTACTATTATATTCAAATTTCAAATTGTATTTGTCACATACACAGTCATACACAGTACGATATGCAGTGAAATGCTTATACGACCATTCATGACCTTAAAATCTAAATTATCAATAGAAATAAAAATAAATTGGGGAATGGAAGAAAGAATAAAACATAAAAACCTTCTTTCTAGACTATAGAAAAACTGCAGAGAAAAGAACCATATATAAAATATGGGATATAAAAAATATTTTTCAAAATCTAGCTGTACAAAATATACACAATAATGTCTGTACAAATATGCAAAATGAAATGGATATAAATGTCCGGAAATATCCAGGGTGAGTGAAAATGTGCATGCATGTAATGTCTATAAATGAACTATAATTGTCGGGTGTGAGAAATATCCATAAAGTGCAATGTGCAAAAGGATGTTTTTGGTCCTGTGTGGTGTTTTGGTTGAGAGACCTTATCACCTGCAGGAAGAAGCTCCTCCTCAGTCTCTCTGTGTTGGCCTTCAGGGAGCGGGATGACTGAGGTCCTTCACAATCTTCCTGGCCTTGGTCCAGCACCGATTACTGTAGATTGAGTGCAGGTCAGGGAGCTCGGTGCGGATGATGCGCTCGGCTGATCTCACCACTCTCTGTAGAGCACGTCTGTCCTGCATGGTGCTGTTCCCGAACCAGGTCGTGATGTTTCCCGTCAGGATGCTCTCTATGGTGCAGGAGTAAAAGTTCCTAAGCACCCTGGAGGGCAGTCTAAAGTCTTTCAAGCATCTGAGGTGGTAAAGACGATGCCGGGCCTTTTTCACCACATGTTGATGTGACAGGACCATGATAGGTCCTGCGTGATGTGGACACAGAGGTATCTGAAGCTGTCCACTCGCTCCACTGGGCTCTCGTTGATGACGGGGGTCTTGTAGCTCCTCTCCTGCTTTGTACTGAAGTCCACTACCAACTCCTTTGTCTTGCTGACGTTTAGAAGGAGATTGTTCCTCTGGCACTAGTTCTCCAGATTTCCAATCTTCTCCAGGTAGGTCATTTCGTCATTGTCAGAGATCAGGAAACTTGATGACTGTGGCGGACTTGATAGTGGCCACGCAGTCGTAAGTGTACAATGAGTACAGCAGGGGGCTCAGAACACAACCCTGGGGGGCTCCAGTGCTGAGAGTCAGGGAGGCTGAGACATGTCCGCCCATCCTTACTACCTGTGGTCTGCCAGTCAGGAAATTGAAGATCTACTGACACAGAGATGAGTCCCAGGTGCTCCAGCTTGGTGGTAAGTGTGGAGGGGAATTATAGTATTAAATGCCGAGCTGTAGTCAACAAAGAGCATTTTAACATAATACCCCCTTCTAGTGTCCAATCAGTAATCTGCACATGCTTCAAACAGTCCATTATTGTTCCTGTCCCAAAGAGACCCCATCCTGCCTGCCTCAACCACTGTCGACCTTTCCTTATGTGCAACTGGTGAGAGACTTCATCATCTTCTGCTGGTGATGCCATCTCACACCTCCTACACACAACCCTAACTCACCTGGACACTAGGAAAGGGAAATGTTATAATTCCCTCCACACTCAATCTACAGCAAGCGGTGCTGGACGAAATCTAGGAAGATAGTGAAGGACATCAGCAACCCCAGAAATGGACTGTTCTCCTTTATTAGGGTCAGGAAAGCGGTTCCGCTCCCTAAAGGCAAACACAGGAAGGAACACCACATAGGACTAGAATGATCAGACTTGCCTTTGATTCCTCCACACCTGGTTGGTGGAGGACATTACTCAGCATATTGCACATGACTCATAGTTTGCACATTTCTTGTTCTTGTTTTAAGCATTTCACTGCATTTCATTCTGGGTATGGTTGTGTAAAATGCGGAGAAAAGTTGTAAACAGAATACAGGCTCTGGTCCGATGGTGAACAAGAAAAAAATTACCGGAAAAAGTAAACTAGTATATAAAAAAGACACCATGGAAATAAAATACACCTTGGTTACATTAGGTATGCTAACATTGGCGGTCATGTTTGTACGCTGTTTATGTAGTTTAATAGATTAACATGTTTTTGTGCGAAGGTCATGGCTTAAACAGTTCTTTTTTATCATGCTCTACATACTTTTCTGAATATTTATAAAAGTACAGATTTGTAAAAATCTATGTTTATACCTTGTTCCAGTATGGAGCTCTGTGAAAAATGTATGATGTACAGTAAAGTAATGAGAACAGACATATGGCATGTATAATGTTCTTGTCTAAGGGCCTTATTGTTGCTGTTGCTTATGTGAGAGGCTGAAACTAAATAAGGGCTTTTATGCACTCCAGGATGTTGCTGCATGTCGGGTAAAAATCTAGCTGGAAGAAGAAAACAGCGACAAAAGAATATTCAGTGATTAGACAAACTAGGCATTGTGTTCTGTCGAGAGCAAGTGAACCAGTGTGTGTATGTGTCATTGTTCATTTGTGTGTGGTTAAGAGAGAGTGAATGAGATAACAGAGAGGAACAGAGAGGAACAGAGGGCCGTGGTGTGTATGTGTGTGGAAGTATGAGCGCCTGCTGTGATGTGTCACAGTGTCCGCAATTCCAACATCGCGATCAGACAAGTATGTCAAAGCCTCTTTACAGTCCACACACACACACACACACACATACACATGCATGAGAAAAAAGGGGGACAGAAAACTTTACTTGGGTGTGGTTTTTTTTTCATCTCTGTGGACTGTTCATTCCCACAAAGTGATTAGGATTGGAAATGCATATCCACACTGGGACAGCCTTTTCAATCCAGACCCCACATCAGATATGATGCACAAAGCCTTACTCACTAATCGAAGTCATTTGCATCCACAGAAGACACTTTCTCTGAGGGATGGCATTATAACTATACATCTGGCCTTCTTCTTTTTGTGTGTCTGTGTGTGTGAGACAACAATTCAATTACCAGGGTTTCGCTTGAGATTTAAATGAGCCTGCAGTCTTAATCGGCTTTTTGTCACTTTACAATAAGAGCCGCTTCTGTGGACTGTGCTCCAATGATGCAGCCTTGAAATCTATTTCAATTCCGGCAGCCCAGAGGAAATGACAGAAATGAAAAATTATTTTAAAAAAGTAAGGAAAAAAAATGTTTAGCATTCAAGCAAGAGCTTTGGACACACCTTCTAACTCCATGGTCATTCCTGATTTTTATTTCTTTCCATTAGAGCGTCCAAAATATGCAATAATCTCCTTTGAACAGGTGATATTGAGACGCGTCTGCTACTTTATGATCTGTAAATCTTTCATGACGGCTCTAATCTGAGGTGCTGTTTGTTAATTGGTGATTTCTGAGGCTGGTGACTCTAAATGAACTTCTGCAGCAGAGGTAAGTTTTGGTCTTGGTGGGTGTGTAATTGCTTAGAATGGGACACCATCCACACTTGGGGTGGGAGGAAACTGGAGAACCCAGAGGAAACCTCTTACAGACACCGGAACATGCAAAATTCCACACAACATGAAAACAAAAATAAATCAATCAATGAATGAAATTATACAGAATGCAAATTCACACTCACCCTTCTGTCTTTCTGTCTGCCTGTGAGGTGGCACGTGGGCACTGACTCACTCAATCCTCTGCTTTCCTCAGAAACTCCCTGAGTCTTGGTGTGTTTTTGAGGTCCCTTTGTGGGAGCAAGTGTCCTCCGACTCTTCACATAAAATCCCTTAAACTCCACATAGACATGAGCACCGAGGCACAGAACAGAGAGCAGGACACACACGCGCACAAACACACACCTGTTCATCCTCTACTTCTGTGTTCTTTGGTTCTTCAGGGACCTGCATGTTTCTCCATTTCTCTTCATTTCCAGGTGACTCTCACATGCACTTCTTTCCCTGGGTCTGGTTAATCTTTGTTCTGCTTCCTCATCCCATTTTCTTTACAGAATGCACTACAAAGTGCACCATGTGTAAATATCCCCAGTGTGTGTGTGTAGAGAGCATTCAGAGTTTTAGGAACTCCCTCCCTCTCTCTCTCTCTGTCTCTAATTTTGGGACCTCCCCCTCTCACAGTCAGCAGTCATCTGTCCTGCGTTCTGTATCAAAAGCGTCTGCAGTGTTGGCACGCTCAGATTCAGAGCAGATGGCAAAAGAAATTTCCTTCATCTCCTTTCAGCTCCAAACAGCCGGTCTCCAAAACCAAATGGTGCTTTAAAAAAAAACATAACTTTGAAAGCAAGTAAATAGCAGGAAAGCCCTTATTTCAAAGGAATAAACGAAGACATGGATTCCAAACTCAATGACTCCCCAGACTCCTTTCTTTAACATATAAAACAAATTCAAGACTATAACCATTACATTAATGAGAGACAGACATGCACTATTAGCTTGAACCCAGTGCTGATGTTATGTAATCTTATTCCTCTTGTTTTTTTGCAACATATTTGCCATATTCCCGTTTAATCACGACCCAGTGGGCATGCAGACTAAACCTCAGTTCGTCTTTAGTGGATGGCTAAAATGTAGTTCTTAAAACTCTAAGCATTTTAGACATTGTTTTGCTTTTTGTTAAAAAATTTTTTTATAAACATATATAAGGTTCAGGATTGTGCAGTACAGAGTGACATCCTTTTTTTCAGCAAAAAAATGAGCAAAATGATAAATTGATTATTTCATTTTAACCAACTATACAAACGTGACTCAGCAAAAATAAAACAAAAAAAAATTGGTCACATACACTAGGCAAAGAAATAGCACAGATACACACGATCAAGTGTTTTTATGGTTGTTTTCAGAATGGAGACTGCATGTTCTCCCCGTGCTTGGCGGATTTCCTCCGCGTACTCCGGTTTCCTCCCACATGCAGATTAGGCTAACTAACTGCCGTTCCCAAATTGACAAAAGTGTGTGAATGAGCGTGTGTGTATGTGTATGGATTGGTTCTCTGTCGAGGGTGTACCCCACCTCGTGCCCCTGGTATAGGCTCCAGGCCCTCCGCGATACAGGATATAGCGGTGTAGACAACAATAACGATTGTCATTTTAAGAGTTCCACATTTTTGTGACATCATTCCCATATTCTGGTAGTGGTAAAATGTACCCTTTCTAAAAGTAACTATACATTTCATTCTACCTGAAGCCTCTCCTATCAACACGCACTGGCAAGGATTTATATATAAGCACTTTTTTTAATCGTTATTGACCTATGCTTTGTTTCCAGCACAGATCTGTGCCACTTGAGTTTTAAGGGTTTTAATACTCCATATGAGGTTTTTAGCTCATCTTTAAGACTTAATAATTTTAATATGAGTACTGTAGGAAATTACTCCTAAAGACATTTAGGGTGTGACGTTTTTAGGTCTGAAAGACATTCTCATTAGATCCTGAATATGTCCTTGTCTGGGCCCACTGGGGTAAATATGCAAAGTGCTTTTGTGTTTACTCTGACTACAGTACATCAATACAAGCACCCAAAATGTCACATGACTAACAATGTCTGTGTAGAAATTAATATTTTCAATGACACACTGCAAAGTAACAGAGAAAGCAAAGTTTGGAGAAAGCAATAAACTAAGGCACATCAAAGCACAAGAGTTTATATTTGCTGGTTTTGCATACACTGGACTTAAAAGTAAATAGAGAAAACATACAGTGAGACATTTAATCACATAATGTAATTTGTCATTTTCTACAGTCCCAATAATTAAAGCTAGTTAAAGTTAGAAGGTAAAGAAAAATGTATTGTGTAATGTGAAAGTAGTTTAGAAGTACAATTGCAACCAGACATTGTTGCCTGAAATTGGTTAAAACTCATAAATGCATATTTACAAGGTTCAGTGTTGGAAAATGATTTAAATTGTATTATTATTATTATTATTATTATTATTATTATTATTATTATTATAACTTGGTTAATGTGTAGAACATCCTCTAGTACTCCAGTTGTAGAATTATCCACCATCTCGCCTTCCTTATATGGTTATTGCTTCCTGTGTCTGGTAACCTGTTGCCATGGCAATTAATTAGTCACATCTTCTTCTTGTTATCCATTAATATTTTCCTATCTACTGTACTCCTTAGGTTTCCTTATGTGCAAGTGTGCCTACTACATCTCCTTAGCTATGGCTTGTTCCTGAAGTTGCTTTTTAGAATCTTTACTTTTATGCATGTGACAATACTGCCCCCTGTCGACAAACACATTGCTACTACCATGATAGTTACACTTTGTCCTGTGCATCATGGCCATCCACTGTTACAGTTCACTAAATCTTCTTACATATTTAATTAGTTGTCATGATCTATACTACTGCAAATACTCCCCTTTCTCCCTAAATGTATTCAGTACATCCTAAAATAAGATTACATGAACCATATAGGCAGCGTGGTGGCTTAGTCATTAGTGGTTTAGTGGTTCGATTCGGGTCTGTGTGCATGAAGTTGCATGTTCTCCCCATGGTTGGTGTGTTTCCTCCGGATACTCTGGTTTCCTCCCACAGTCCAAAGACATGCAGCTTAGGTTTATTGGCGTTCACAAATTGCCCGTAGTGTGTGAATGAGCGTGCGTGTGCGATGGATTGCCACCCCATCCAGGGTGTACCCCACCTCGTGTGCAAATTCCCTTGGAAAAGGCTTCAGGCCCCATGCAAACTGTACAGGATACAGGGTATAGACAATGAAACAAATATTAAATTACTAAATATTTCTAGACATTTTGTAAAGCTGGAATTAGTATTATTTCATTGGCAATTTTGACTATTACTCACCAGCCACTTTATTAGGTACACCTGTTCAGCTGCTCATTAATGCAAGTATCTAATCAGCCAATCACATGGCAGCAACTCAATGCATTTTGTCACATAGACATGGTCAAGATGATCTGCTGAAGTTCAAACTGGGCATCGGAATGAGGAAGAAATGTGATTTAAGTGACTTTGAACAATGTGGCATAGTTATGAAACTGCTGATGTATGGGGATTTTCAAGCACTATCAGTGCTATCAGTAGTGTTTACAAAGAGTGGTCTGAAAAAGAGAAAATATGAGTAAAAAGTAAGTGTCAAGATCTATGGGCAAAAATGTCTTCTTGATGCCAAGAGGTCGGAGGAGAATAGCCAGACTGGCTCAAGGCAACTGAAATACCGAGGTATGCCGAAAAGCATCCCTGAACACACAACACATCGAACCTTGAAAAAGATGACCTACAACAGCAGAATATCTCACCGGGTGCTGCTCCTGTCAGCTAGGAACAGGAAATTGAGACGACAGTTTACATGGGTTCACCAAAACTGGAGAAAAAAAAAAGATTGAATATTGGAAAATTGTCTGGTCTGATAAGTCCCGATTTCTGCTGTGACATTCAGATGGTAGGGTCTGAAATTGGCATAATCAATATGAAAGCTTGGATCCCTCCTGCCTTGTATTAAAGGTTCAGGTTTGCTGCTGGTGGTGTAATGATGTTAGATATGTTCTTGGACCCTCTCGTTCTTGGGTCCCTCAGTACCAATTAACATTCATTTAAATGCCACAGGATAAAATGCCATGTCAGAAAGCTAAAATCATGTCAACCTGGTTTCTGGAACATGACAATGAGTTCACTGTACTCAGATGGCCTCCACCGTCACCAGATTTCAATCCAACAGAGCACCTTACTACAAAGAAGTCTTTGTAACAATCATTCAGTTTTTTTTTTTTTTTTTACTAATCAGAGGGTTCAGTTGAGGTCATGATTAATCAGTAAATTAATAAAAAATTATAATGTGCCTTTCATTAGTTAATTAAACACTTTGGAATTTGGAATATTGGAACAACACTTTGTTGTTTGGAATATTTGTGTGTATAGGAGAAACCAAACAATTCAGGATACTTTTGGAGAATGATTAATGATGTCATGTGACTTGATGTGAAGCAGAAGTACAGGGCTTTGCAAAGGTATTCATAGCCCTTGAACTTTTTGTTCAACCACATTTTGTCACGTTACAATCACAAACTTTCCAGTTTCCACATTTTATTTTACGTGATAGACCAGCACTCCTCTTATGAATACTTTTGCAAGGCACTGTAAGACCGAACTTATTTTATAATTGCATGCCTTCTTAATATGGACCATGATCCTTAATGCATCAATTGTGATGCTCAGATGTAATATCGCTTTTAATTTTTAAGTTTCACACTATTGCTTTGCCCCAGTAGTATATGCATCATGACTTTTTAAAACAGATGCCATTATATGATTTTGGATTGCAATTATAATAACACACATTTTACCTACAGTTCAACTCTTAATAAATATAGACATTATTATCCATCAAAATATAGACACTGTGTAGCCCAAAGCTTGATTTTTCTCTCTCTCCGGCCATATAAACATTCCATGCTACAAGTAATGGAAGTTGGGTACAGAGTTGAGATTTGCAGGTGACCCCTTACATTTCCCTGGGTTGATAATCAGTGGTGGAGCTTCATATGTCTGTATAGGCTTTCTCTGTATGCCCTGGAACCACTGTTTCACATACTGAGTATTTAATGAAGTTATAAATGTTAAATATGCTCCAGTTGTGTTCCTAATGCTCCTGATATGCTGTAAGGTATAATGAGAACAAAGTTAAATGGAATTATCACAAACATTTTTTTTTTCTGTTCCCATGTTTGCACATACTGTACACACGCTGTACTCTGATCACCCCTATCAGGAAACCTTGGTGAGTGGGAACTCTCCAGCTGGATGACGAGATGAAGGTTTCATATGCATGCCTGCATTGTATGAGCATGTAGCGAAGAAATAAAAATGCTTTGCCTTTTACTCTAAAGGTTCAAGTTGCAGCACAGTTTCTTTGTAGGGTCATTAACCTCAGCAGGAATGCTTTGATTTAGAACTTGGACTAGGGCCCTGGAACAGGAGTATTTAACATGAAATATCATGTGGGGGACCCAGATTAAGCCTCTTTTTATGAGGTTCATTATTTCTTACCTCAGGCTGGATTTGATTGCATTTCCCTTATTCCAATCCTTCTGTTATAAAGTGCAGCTACAAAAATCCTGCTGATGGAAAAATCACTTACATTTCTAATAAGGGCGGAAAGATCAAACGATTTGGTTTAATGCATTCGTTTTTATAGGCAATGATTGAAGTGAATTGGAGCAACAATTGAAATCAATAAAAACTGATTATAACGATTATTTTTAGGGGGAAAAAAGATAGACTACTGAGTTACAGAGCTTCAACACACTGATTAGAAGTCTTCATCCACACCATCAACAATTAACAATAGGCCTATTGAAGATTTAATAAAGCTGAACAGAGGCTTACTTAATTAATCATGTCATTTTGTTTTGCAGATTCGGTGTCACAATCAAAAATTTATTTGCCTCCTAATGAAAATGGCGTTGTCTTGCATTATGTAAAAGCTTGAGGTTTATACCTATAATTTTACACGATCATACAGTAAGCTTATCCACATGTACCGCACATTACAGAACAACTAAATTCTATTGACTATTAATGTTTGTGCATGAAAATACCTGCATGGAAAAAAAAACACAGAGTGGGCTCAAAAATATTTTCAGACATTTAGACTATTTTTATTGTAACATAGTTTAAATGATGAACTACACCCTGTGGTTTCTCTGCTCAGGGGAACTTATGCAGTTGATGGTAACGGACCACCCTACACACAGCCAGTATAAATAACTCTGAGACCAGCTGGTGTGAAGTCACTGTAAAAATGACTAAGAAAACTGAATTGAGTTTTGAAAAAATGTCATCTGAATGCATGAATCTCAGCAAAAAAAAAAATATATATATATATAATAATAATAATAATAATAATAATAAAAAAAAGAATATATATA
>JAOVVA010079290.1:0-12923 GCA_028565275.1 Leiocassis micropogon
GTGTTGAATGTGCTCCGGTTTATGCTTAGGCTAAATTGGATGTGGTTCTCGTGTGAATGTGCTGCTCATGCTATACAGTGTTGTGTGACTGCATACTGAAGAAAGTACTCCCAGCCATTGCATTGGGCAGCAAGTAAGCTCACTCGTCTCTCCAATGTCCTTTCCGGCGATAAAACGCTACAATATCTAAAAATATTTTTAAAAAACTTTAGCTGTAAAAAAAAAAATCTTAAATTTACATTATGTACAAATGATAAAATAATAAAATAAAATAAAGAAATAAAAAAAGAATTGCAGTGGAGTATAGAAACCATGTTCAGTCATGGGCAAGATAATGTGCAGAATAATGTGCAAAGTCACAGTCCAAAGTCCCAGTGTGTGCAAAATATGTGATGTGCATCGTGATGGGTAGTGAGATTGTTAGAGTGTTAAGTCCTATGTGTTTCTATGAGTTCTGATTGAGCGTTCTGGTCATATAGCTCCTCAGTCCCTCTGTGTTGGCCTTGAGCGACTGAGGAGCGATTGAGGGAGAGGAATCGATTTTCTGACCGCAACAGAGAAAACAGTTCATTGTTGGGGTGGCTGAGGTCCTTCACGATCTTCCTGGCCTTAGTCCAGCACCGGTTGCTGTAGATTAAGTTCAGGTCAGGTTGCTTGGTGCGGATGATGCACTCTTCTGATCGCACCACCCTTTGTAGAGCTCGTCTGTTCTACGTGGTACTGTTCCCAAACCAGGTTGTGAAGTTTCTTGTCAGGATGCTCTCTATGATGCAGGAGTAAAAGTTCCTAAGCACCTTAGAGGGCAGTCAAAAGTCTCTCAAGCGTGTAAAGTGGTAGAGACGCTGCCGGGCCTTTTTCACCACGGTGTTGATGTGACAGGACCATGACAATCCTGCATGATGTGAACACCGAGCTATCTGAAGCTGTCCACGCTCTCTACTGGGCTCTGGTAGTTCCTTACCTGCTTCGTACCAAAGACCACTATCAGCTCTTTTGTCTTACTGACGTTCAGGAGGAGGTTGTTCCTCTGGCACCAGTTCTCCAGATTCCTAATCTCCTCCACTTAGGCTGCCTCATCGTTGTCAGAGATCAGGCCCGCCACGACAGGGTCGTCAGCAAACTTATTGATGGTGGTGGAGTTGGTAGTGACTATGCAGTCATACCTATACAATGAGTACAGCAGGGGGCTCAGAATACAACCCTGGGGGACTCTAGTGCTGAGGGTGAGGAAGGCTGAGACATGTCTGCCCATACTTACTGCCTATGGTCTACCAGTTTGGAAGTTGGAGATCCACTGACACAGAGATGGGCTGGGTCCCAGGTGCTGGCATCATCTGGTAAGCGGTTCAATTCAGATTTATGGTCATTAATTTGTTAAAAGTTTAAAGAGCTAATATCTTACTTCTTGGCAGAAGCAGCTCAGCTGGGCTAAAATATAATTTAATATACAACATTTAAAACCTTCTAATCGTCAAAAGAACCCTTGGACCACTAGTAACACCATCAGGCACACCATAAGTTCCGCCATCATATTTACAGAGCATTTCTCCTTGTACACAGTTATACCTGCCAACACTCCTAGTTGTTGCTGTAAAATGGAATTTTCTTTACAATTAACTTAATTATTATAACTTAATGATAGATAACATGCCTAAATAGATCCAGTTTTTTAAATCCTTTTTTAAAGCATTTCAAGATAATTTGGCTTCAGACGGCTAAAAAAAAGTGACAGGCAAGTTCTGGCTTGCAACTCGAAATTTCACACTTACTGGTCACACTTTTGCGCAAACACTTGGGGTTAAACCCTAATTAACACCCAGTGCCTTTCCTTCAACATTTAATAATACATATTACACCCATACTGTACATGCATGCTCGAACATGTATAGGCAAACTCAGACATAAAAAATAGTGTTTGTTGATGTCACATTGATTGTACAAAATATGCAATTATATTGGCACACCTGGGTACATTACAATGTGTTAATTGTGCTGAGAACATTTAGTGCACAGTTCTGATTATGCTGTTTGCTGTCAGTAAGGCTTGTAATGCTACAATCTGATCACTAGATGACGCTCAATTTGGCGCTGTTGGATCATATGAAGTGCAGAATCTCAAATCTCAAGAACAATATCTGCGAGAACAATAATAAGCAAAAAAATCACACCTAAGAATTACAAAGGCAAACATTAAGAACTAATTTTCAGCATTTTCCCTCCTTTCTATGCAGTTTCAAATTTTGCTGATTTGTTTTCTAGTATGACTTTTTTTTAAGCAGACATACATGTTTCATGTCCATTGGTCAAGTGATATTTAGGGCAACCCCTTTTTTTAACCTTCTTAATTTTGAGCAATAGTTTCCTGGCATATTCAAATGTATAGCTGACAATAAAACTTAATTTTTGTCTAAAACAGATACTGAAATAATATTGGATTTTTTATAACTTTAACATTACATAACTTGTTAAAGAAAAAAGAAAAAAATGTTAACAGAAAAAGAAAAAGGGTGAAAGAGCAATTGTTTTCTTTAATATGAAGGAAAACAAAATAGGATATGGTGCCTATGCCCACACTGAATAATATTTCACTTTATAGAGGTTTCTTAAAGTTTTGGATTATGAACAAAAAACTTTCTTTTTACAAAACAAAGTTATGGCAGGTAATCAGATACGATGGTTGTTTTGTGTTGTTTTTTTTTTGCTTGCTTCCTCAAGCACTCATAAAAAAAGGACATTTTCATGATCCTTTCTTCTTCACTTTTTTTAACAGAAATGTATCCTGCAACTGAAGTTACTCTTCTATGTCACACTTTGCTCACTATATAAGGTGGTTGATTTTTAGATATTATAAATATTGACATTTATCTTGGTTTTGTGATGTGGTATAAATGTGAGCATTTTCTAGAACATTACTGTACATTCACAGGCCACTTTAATGTTCACCTTGTTATTTATGCAGTTATACAATCAATATAGCCTGTTACAGTTACACTGCACATGCACTATTTATGCTTGTTTAATACAAAAAAAATTAACCATCAATAATAAAAATGGAGAAGAAAAGTGTGACACTAGACACACAGTATTTATTGTTCAGCGGATGCAATAAAGAACACATTTTGTGTTGGTGCGCATAACAGCCCAAACTCCACTAGAGGGCAACCTTTGTTTGTTGATGATGCCATCAGACATAAAACCTTTGTTGGAAGTACTGGCACATTGCTGTCCAAACTTATTAACATCAAAAGGAAAATACAGTATAGTTATAGCAATTAATTTTATAATGCATGTAATTAGTCCTTAATGAGTGTACATTTATAAAGTATTTTTTGCGCATATGTGATACAGATTGTCTTACAAAGCAAATAATGATTTAATTAACTGAATAAACCCAATGGTATTAGTTTTCATGCCAGCAGCTTGAATTGGGCAAAGATATAATGTCTTTTACAGAGGCTCCGAGGAAGAAATTGTACAGTGCCGGTCCTTGGCAGCTTCTGCTCAGTGCCAAGAGCAGTGTCCAGCAGAGTTCGCCTCTGATTCAATAGGATCATAAATTTAACTGTTTAAGTTTTTATGTGTGCGTTCCTGCAAAATTCAATGGAAAGTTCAATAAATGGGTTTAATTATCATAAACTATGTTTTATTGTAGTCTTATCGGAGAACAATTTACATGTACACATGAGCCACATTAGTTAATGATAACACAGACCAGGCTGAACTCTTTGTGACCAATGTTATCACTACCTAATGCATGTAAAATGCTTAATGATGATGTTGAGCAATGCCTAAGCTATCTATTACCAGTCTGTTTGTATTAGGAACTTTTCCATTGCTCCAGTGCCTCCATGCTGTCAAAAATTGTACATTATAAGAGAGTACTATAATAAAATATATAGTTTGCTATATGATATTTCATGTCACTAATACACAATTCCACCACACTTACCTGTAAGAGTATGGCTTTTAATAGTGCTCTTAGAACCTAGAGACAAAACCACTCTGGGTTTGGCCTGTGGTAAAAATGTCTTGTTCCCAGAATCTCAGATTGTTTAGATTAGGTGTTCTGCTGTCATGTGGAAATACATCTGGAATCTGGCCATTTGTCTGACCTGGGTATGCGTTCTGGCAAGTAATGACCCATGGACAATGCAAGATTTCAAGTTGGTGGACAAAATTTCCGAACATGGTAAAAGCTTTATTTTGAAATACTGTTGTGTTTAGCAATTCTGGTGCTAATGTGTCAGTTTCATTGGTGTAGTAAATAAGCGGTTGTGTACCATGTTGATGGCGGTACGGTGGTGTAGTGGTTAGCACTGTCGCCTTGCACCTCCAGGATCCGGGTTACTGGCCAGGCTCGATTTCCGTCTCTGTGTGCATGGAGTCTGCATGTTCTCCCTGTGCTTGGTGGGTTTCCTGCGGGTACTCCAGTTTCCTCCCACAGTTCAAAGACATGTGAATTAGGTTAATTGGCATTCTAAAATTGCCCGTAGTGTGTGAATGAGTGTTTGATTGTGTATGTGTGTGTGCCCTGTGATGGATTGGCACCCTGTCCAGGGTGTACCCTCCCTTGTGCCCTAAGCCTCCTGGGATAGGCTTCAGGCCCCCCGCGACCCTGAATACAGGATAAAGCGATATAGAAGATGAGTGAGTGAGTGAGTACCATGTTGATGTAACAGAGGAAAGTGGCATTTAATACTTGATTACCTGGTTAATGCCTTAAAAAGTCAAGGAGTCTCTTTTCTCACTCACTGTGCTCAGTGATGTTACATATTATATCTATGATAAATCCAACGTAAGACATAGATGCAGTTGCGCCGAATAACAGCTGTGGCTCTGCTTGAAAAGTTCGTGATATACAAGATGACAAGCATGGTGATATAAGATCGGGATATAAGAATTTGCAAGTTGAAGCTTTTAAATCTGTTTTAGGAGAGCGCACAGACACGGAGACGTAAGAGTCTGACAGACTTAAGCATTCTGTTTAGGCAGAGATGAAGCAAGTAAGCTTAGCAGCAGGTAATCAAACAGCAATGTGGATAATGTATGAGGGGAACCAAAAATGATCTGCACTCCAGTTATATTAAAACTTCTGCTGGCTGTCTTATCAGTGCTTTCTGTTCAAGGATACTGTCTCCCCAGTCACTGCTGTGCAGGTGTGAACGTGTTACATCAATTCATGTGTAACTGCGGTGTGAGCAAAACTGGATGTCCCACATGTGATTTACACGAATGAAGAGCAGCGTGCAGTGATTTGTGTTTTTTTTTTTTTTTTGTATATGGTCTGAGGGTGCACATGGTGCCAAAACAACTATAAGGAAGATGAAAGTTTCTTGAAGAGAATCATTACTGGTGATGAGACATCAATTTATCACTATGAGCCTGAGAGTAAACGGCAGAGGATGGAACAGAAACATCCTCAAAGTTCAACAGTCAACCATCAGCTGGAAAATTGATGCTTACAGTTTTCTGGGATTCTCAAGGGCCAGTATTGGAACATTATCAGTAAAAGGGTGTAAGAATCCACAGTGCTCATTACATTGAGATGCTTATTAAAAAGCTGAAGTCTAAACTTCGGATTGAACACATGAGTGCTAATGCACGTCCGCACACTCTGACATTATGCCAAAACTTTGCTTTGAGGTGTTAAAGCATCCTCCCTATAGTCCTGATCTTGCTCCATTAGAATTTCACCTGTTTGGTCTCCTGAAAGCAGCCCGACGAGAACAAAGATTCATTTCTGCATTAGTGGGAATATGAAAACTTGTTAACAGATTGAAATGTATTGAAAAGAGAGAGGAGAGTCCATCCATTTAGGAACCTCTGTAGTCCAACTAGTGACCATGGAGGCCAATGGTGACCTTTTGGTCAATACTTGTGCATTCACATACTATGGGCTATTTGGGGATGCCAGTTAGCCTAATCTGCATGTCTTTGGACTGTGGGAGGAAACCAGAGTACCCAGAGGGAACCCACCAAGCATGGGGAGAAAATGCAAACTCCATGCACACAGACCCTAAGGTGGGAAGCGAACCCAGGCCCAGGAGGTGCAAGGCGACAGTGCTAACCACTACGCCACTTTGCCGCCTAAGAGGAGATTATGTGAAAAAATGATGCATTTGTCTTTTCTAGAAGTTAATTAAATTAGTGCATATTAACCAGAGTACATATTATTTTGACCCACTCATTAACCAAAGTTAAAACAGAGTGGCGTGACAGGATGTTTGTAATTAAAACTAAATTTTATTACTAAATACATCTAAATACAATAAATACAATAATCAAAATGTCATGATTTCATGTTTTCTTAGAAAGCCTCAACGTTGTCAAAAAGATATGAAATACAGCACAAAGATTATCAGTATCATTAAGGTATACTAGATAAAGTCTTCTTGGACTCCAGAAAAAAAATTACATTCTATGTACACATGCCTAAAATGTGTCTTACATAACTGTATCTTCCTTGCCTATGCTGACACAGCTATTCTGAGAAAGTTCTACTCTGTTGGACACTTTGTATTTACTAATCAGCTTAACAGGTTACATCACATTTGATTCTTTGAAGCCTGCACTTTAGCCTGCTTATTGTAGATTAATTACAACAGCACATAATGACAAGACATTTACGATTTGCTTGGCTATCTTGCAGTAATGATTATCAACATTGGATACATAGTTTATTCTAGGCGCCACCGTGTCCACTTTCCAAAGTGGACTTTTTGTGCTCCAATTTGTGCATCTCATTGGTTTTTAGTGTTATGTTTTTAGTGTTATGAAATAATGTGCAGTATTATATAACTTTTAGGAGCACAGGAGTTGGCAGGTAGGATTACCACAATCACACTTAGTATGTAATAATTTTATGGCACCCAAGTAAAGGAGAAATCCTTTATACTGGCATCCACAGCTTTGCAGTTATTTTAATTTGATCAACATCCATGCTATCAACAGTGTTTGACATGATATTGCACTTCACTTCTCATGTTTCTGCTCTAATTCTAGTTTAACCTACAGTACAGTAAACTCTAGTTTAACCTACAAACTTTGTTTTTATGTGTGGTTCATATACAGTAAGACTTGTGTAATTTGAGTGGTTACTATAGTAACTACAAAATGTTCAGTTGTCTGTATAACAAACTCTTAAGTAACACCAGCATGCTAATTGTCTATTGGATGTTTATAGTAATTGTTATAGAGCAAGACTTTTGATTGTGGATTTGAGTTTTACAGAGATTTTGCAGTAAAAAAATATATAGATAAACATTTTCTCAATATTACAATACTGTGCAAAAGCCCTGAACCACCCCTCATCTCCTCATATTAAATGAAATAAAATTATGTAGATTAATTTAAAGAAATGGGAACAAATGTTTTACTGTAACAGGCTGCAGAGTGCATGAAATGCTATTTAGAAATTGGTTGTTTATGTAACAACCTTATAGCAGCATCCTCGTTTCCCCTCTCATCTGTTCCAACCACTCAGCATTTAGCATCACCAGTATCACAGCATCACAGACCTGATTATCTGTCATCATCTGCACCTGATTTCTAACTGGCTCATGTTTTTCTAGATGTTATTTTTTATGCTTGAATGATTCATAGGTCACTGTGTGGCTTAACAAACAAACAAATAAATAAGTTTAATTCCTCTGAAACTGGTCAGGTACAGGGACCGGACTGAAAATGAGAGGCAAGAAATCCCTTCAGGAAGCCTCTAGAACCTGTTCCTCAAGAAACAATTACATTAAACAATTAAAGGCTCTTTGGAGGCAAAATATAAATAAATTAAGGGTGTCTTAAAATTTTTTTTGCACAGTACTGTTGCTAACCTTATTATGGGTCTAACTTGAAGGATGCAAAATGTTTTAGGCAAGTGACTCATTTGTCATCCAGAAGTGCAAAAAAGTATAAGGGAAGCCAAAGCCTGTATGTTTTGGTTATTAATATTATACGTGTACCCGTAGCACACATTTTACGACGCAGCACTTGTACAGGTCAATGGAAGCATGGAAAGGATGTATCTATGGAATGACTAGGACTTCAGGTGTTTCTGACGTTTCCACAGCAATGTTTACAACACAAGCCTCAACTGCACCTCATAAGGGTGGAGACCCTGATAAGAAGACAACTCGGATGAGCTGACTCACCTCATGACTTATGGTTTCATCCTCGGTTGCTATTAGTAGCAGTAAAACTTTTGTTATTACTATTATAGTCTGATGATGTGACGACCTATCCAAAGAGAATGTTGGAGGATTGCAAGTGTTGTGCCCAATTCCTCATAACTGAGCTAACTCATGAGTCAGATATCTGATATTTTAAAGCAATTCTGTATGTAGTTCTGTATGTATTCATTATCACACACATAGTATCTGATGAAAGATAAAGCAATGAAAACGGGCTAAACCTGTGAGCTTCCCTTGATTTGCGTCAGGTCCTAATTCTTAGAGAACACCCTCTGTCATCTGCATTCCGAAGAGATGTTGTCACAGTGGATCTCTGGCTTAAGTGTTTTAAATACTTATAGTGGTGTGTGCGTGTGTGTGCACATACATGTATAGTAATCTAAAGTATAGTGTGGATAAAAAGAAATCAGACTAGATGTTTTTAGAAAAAATATATAGAATACCTCATACAAAATTGGATAATAAACACAAAAGGAAAAAAGATAAAGATAAAAAATACCATTACTAAAACATAAAAAATCAGTTATATTTAAAAAAAAAAAAAAAAAGAAATAGTACAAAGAATGTCTATCTTTAAATTGAAAATTTTAAATCACACCCATAACCATAAACAGTATGATGTGCAGTTACATTCTTATTTCGACTTTAGAATTTCCTATTTCGACATAAAATTTATGTCAACCATTATGTACTACAGGAAAAAAATGTATTTAAAAAATAGGTGGCAGCAGTACAGTACAATTATACAAGAATTTGGGAAGTTCAGGTTTTCAATTGTATGTGCAATAAAGTGAACTGTACAACATCAGGCTGAGGTAGTTTTAGGCAAATTAAATTGCCAACATATAAAACATTTTATAAATAGGAATGTAAGGGGTTTGGGTATCGTATAGAAAAAAAAGTCCAAGGTCTAGTCGCAGGTGTTTTTACCAAGAGAACAGTATATTGTTCTCGCGGCCAAAGTCCTTTATTATCTTCCTGGCCTTGGCCCAGCAGTCCTTGCTTTAGATAGACCTTAGGTGTGTTGACTTGATCACACAAGCGCTTGCCTTTGGAGAATCTACATGTCCTGCTCATTGCTGATTGGTTATCAGGCTATAAGCATATTCTACATATAATTGGTATACTTAGTACCTTTTTTTGATCGGTCAAGGTCACCAGTTTCCTCTCAACCCTACTTAAACTCACTAACCTTACCTCTAACTAGACTACAGAGACATGCATTTTGACCTCTGCAACTAATCCAGAGTGCACCTGCATGATTTTTAAAACCTTCCAAGGTTTTCCCACCACATCCTTCCTGTAACTGCCCACATCAGATTTAAACCACTACTGCTTGCAGAGCCAAAATGGAACAACACCCACTCACTTCAAAGCTTTTTATCACACCTCGCAGTGCACCACACTCCCTCTGATCCTCTAACACTGCCATACTGGGCCCACCATCTCTTAAGGTACAAGGAAGGCATGCATTAAGACTTGTCTCTGTTCTTGCACCTAGATGACGGAATAAATTCACTCTAAAACAACAACAACTGAGTCACTGGCAGTCTTCAATGATGCATAAGTGCTAATTTAAGTGCTAATTTAACTATGTCTTCCTGAAATAGTTAAATTAGTACTTAAAATGTGTTCTGTGTGCATTTATTACTATACAGTATTACAACCCCAAATAGCTTTAGAATGATGGTGTCCTTGTGAACCAGTATCAGTACCAGTAACTGCAGAGTACTTCTGTAAGCTGCTCAGGGATAGGGCAACTGGTTCTGGTGCCTTCCTGGTGTTTATTCTTCTAAAAGCCTTCCTCATGTCTTGCTCTGAGATAATGAGAGCGTTTCCCATTCTCGGCATGCATGCTACCATTACTGCTGAAAGCACTGTGAACACTATTGCTGTAAGCACCACTGGGCTTGTTTACCGCAGCCCCAAAATAAGCATAAAAAATGTTCATATGTTCACCCTTCATAAACATCAGAGACAAGCACACTCACTGTTTGAAGGGTCATAGATTCACAGGCTTCCAGAACCACATTTTTGAAACTGTTCTTTTCGGCTCATAGGACCCAACTTTTTACTTGTTTCTGATATGCCGTGCATATGTAGTTGAGATCGTAGAGCGGCACAGATCCTTTTGGTCTTTCATAAACATGATGATGTCAAGAGCTGCACCTGTCCCACAAGTGCTCATTTGCGTCATCTAGAATGTCCGGCAAAGCAACCACCATTTGGTCTGTTCAGCATGTGACCTTCCTCTGAACCACAGCTTCCTGTTTAAGCTTTTGTTTGTATATAGGCATAAGGAAGATGGTGGCATGGCCTAATTACCCAGAATGTGGTTGAGACTTCTTGTTGGTGTCTTGTAGCCATCTTTGAATGTAATGTGCCAATGGTCCAAGTTCCTTATGCCCCTGACGGGGCAGGTGTGCTTTTAAGATTCATTCTGTCAATGTCCCCTGCTGCAGTGACCTCTGGATCCCAATGATGTGTCTGGGGTTGAGTGAGAGATTCATGAAGTTCACTTTAGGAAGTGTCCATTTCTGCCTGAGGTGAAATATTAAGGGAATGGACTGGTTTTAATGTTATGCCTAAGTGTAAAGCTTCAAGTGTTTTATGACAACTGGAGATGCCACTCTGTTTTTTATAGGTGAAGACTCAGTTTAGATGCAGCTTGCCCTGTCATTGCCAGTACACCCAATTAGTCATTATTTAAGATTGTCTATAGAGCACAGAAATCTTTAAAGATATATGAGCCGTGGACCTCACAGGTCTGAGGCTATAAAGAATTATTATTTTAAAGTACTGAAATTTTCATTTATTTATTAAGCTATTTCTCTAATAATCTGAAGGTATAGTACAGTTCTAATGCCTTAAGATGCAATTTCCATGTCTCAGCACTTCTATAGTTCAACCTAATCATATCAACAGACTTTATTATAGGCCTATATCGGTCATAAACTTTGCAGACCTAAAGCTGATTGGAGGAAGACATGGTCATACGCAGTGCAGTGTCTTGTTAGGGGGGTACTAAATTGTAAAGTTTAAGGGGTGAATATTTCAGAGCTGAGACAACATCTTAGAAAAAGGAGTAGTGCAGACTCATGTCTGTTCATGTGGTAGTAATTGGTCTTAGAAGATTTGAGGATTGGTTAAATTGAATAAGCAAGTACAGTGGGTTGTTGAATGAAGTGATACTTGACATTTACATTACAGCATTTGACAAACGTTCCTTTCTGACTTTGACAAGCATCTGTGTTTCAAAGCCAGAGAGCCCTAAAAAAAAACTATGAAAAATGTATTATACAATTCATTCTGAATCAGTTATGGAGTCAAATGGTATTCATGGAAAGATATGCCAGAAGTAAGTTGCAGTAGTCCAGTCTCGGAATGAGAAGGGACAGAATAAGCACCTGAGCGCCCCTGTATGAAGAGAAATGGCTGGATCTGCCTGATGTTTGACACAACTGAATGACTGAGTTAGGGTGGTATAATTGGAAGTTGTTTTTCTGAATAGTGGTTTTCCAGGGAGATCTTGACATTAGAAACCATCTCCAGGCATTTACAGCAGTTCAGTCCTGCCGCAGTTTATTTCAAGGTGATGAGATACGGGTGGGAACCTTACTGCCTCCAGGCATGCTTATTTGACATGACTGGCTTGATTTATACACTATAGCCAGCATAGTGGAAAAAAAGAATAGTACTAAAACTACTACAAATTTTTCCACACTATCCAGAATTAAAGCACATTCACAGCATAGCCATCCAAAGGTTTTTAAGTAAATTTCCATTTATGCATTCACTACAGTTTATGCTGTCCATGTGGGGCCATCCTTAACAGCAGTGAGTGATGACAGGTGACAAAAGTTTGACTTGAATGCCCCTTGTAATGATAATATTCACGTTTGTTAAGATACTTTTTACTCCAAAGTGCAGCTGCAGTGCATTCCTTATGTAACATATTGCTTGGTGCATTAATGATAATAACTTCCCTCTGTGTCTGTGCTGCCGCAAAATATAAATTTTTAACCCACACTTGATCTCAACTGCACTATAGATGATGGCATTCATGACTCCAGTTGCATCAACACATCTCAGCTAGAGGTCTTCGCTGGAACAGTTCATGCCACAGGCTTCATTCTCCATCACTCCCTCTTGCCTCTGATCCATTTGGCAAGCTATTAGAGCAGAAGAGCCTCTGGGTCTCAGTTATGTCTGTAATATTTGTAGAAGACAACCTCTGCTGCTAATGTGAAGCTGGTCTTGTGATTTCTCTTAAAGGGAAACTGTTATGTAAAAGTCATTTTTGACAGCTTCTGCACATTTCCTTGGGTCTCCAGTGTTTGTGGATGAGAAGAAAACATCCCTGTGTGTAGAAAATGTCTTGAACATGCCGTTGCATAGCTTCTCCTGGGTACCGCACTGTTTTCCTGTTTCTGTTTATTGTACTGCTTAAAGGTTACTCTACTTATTTTTTAACTTAGGCCTTGTTCACACGGGTGTTTAATTTTTGGATAAACGAATGTGCTCTGAACGTCCTAGACGTTTATGTTGCGTTTTGTAGTGGCGATCGATTGACTTCTACACTGGCGTTCGTTGGTCTCTGTCTAACGTCAGCCTGCAGCCCAAATGGTAGTTTCTGTGTTAACCTGTGGAGGCAGTGTCAGGAACTGGATATGAAAGCCCGCCGCTACTGGGTTCACCCTCTGACCGCACAACGTCGGATTAAAGGATTTTTTTTTT
>JAOVVA010079301.1:0-12922 GCA_028565275.1 Leiocassis micropogon
TGATTGTGTAAAGCTGCTTTGTGACAATGACAATTGTTAAAAGCGCTATACAAATAAAATTGAATTGAATTGAATTGGGTCAGGCATACATAGTTTGGTGTTGGGATTGTACATTTCTCTTCCCTCCTCAATCTTGGTACTCTTCTTCTTGTCAACATCTAGCAAAAAGCCTCAACATTGTTCTCTGCCATAAACTAGGAGTCACTGACCCTCATACTGGGACTCTAGTGAAATAATCACAGTGACCCAATTGTTCCTGGGTGATGGCCACTAGGCCCCTGCCAAGCTCCTGGGTGACTGCTTGCTGCTGTATATGGTGCTTTATCAATTGGTTAATTGATTCTGCATGATGTGGCTGGTGTATTTCAAAGTTGTCTGATTCTGTTCTGGCTTTATCCTGCATTTTATCTCTGCCAAACGATATCATGGACAACGGTGTTGCTAAATTTGTGTATTTGTGAAATGACAATGGCTTACTCCTTTTTCAGACTGTGCCTGCAATAATCTCCCTCAGTCTTACATAGTGGGTCTTTGATGTCAATTGATATCAATTTATTTCGTTGGAACTTGTCTGCACAGGCCAGCTTTCAGCAAATCAAGCTGTGCCCGAAGCAGACATCCCAGGTAAAGTATTGCTGATGTCTGATCAGTGGTAGCATGTAGACTCTTATTATATGGAATGTTGCAGTTGTAATGACTTATCCTGGTCCCATCCGGGTGCTGAATGGACTATGTGTTACCTTGGACATCTTCTGTTATATTAAATTTCCAGCTGCCTAACACACAGTATGTCTGCAAAACAATTCCTGCTATCTGATATCACCCAGATGAGGATGGGTTCCGTGTTGAGTCTGGTTTCTCTGAAGGTTTCTTAAATTTTTTATTTGTATAGCGCTTTTAACAATTGTCATTGTCCCAAAGCAGAGTTTCTTCCTATTACCATCTTCGTTTTTCCTTGCCACTGTCTCCATGGGCCTCGGCTTGCTCATCAGGGACAATCTGAGCATTATTATTTACAAATTTTATCTCACATCTTATACACATTTCCATAATTTTCTATAAATTTCTATTAACCATTGTTAACAGCGCTATATAAATAAAATTGAATTGAATTGAAATAATTATTTTTCATCTTTAGCCATGGCTTAACTGTTTGAAGACCAGTTCTTGGTCAGCTAAAGCCTCATGGTACAGTATGGCAAAGTGGCTGCATGTTTACGTGATTTCTCTTAACAAATGTTTTAAACTCTTCAGATATAAATGGAGTGTCATGTCACTTACTTTTTGTGCTGTGGGATGCCTTTGAACAGATGTTATAGGAAATCACTGATTTAGGATAATCTCTGTGAACATACTGCCATTATTTTGGGTCCATTCCCACACAGACACAGAAGCTTTTCATGGTGACATACAGCCACTGCATGTTCTGGTAAATTCCTTTGTTTGGCCATAAATTCTACTCCAACACAAAAAAGGTATTTGGGTTAAAAGTATGCCCGTATGGTCAGGTACTGCATACAACTGAAACATTCAGTGGTGGTATGCAGTACTGGAAAGAGAGGAGAGTAGCTGCCTGCCAAAACCTATATTCAAAACAACTTTGAGCAAGAAAATACAATTGCGAGCCTTTTGAAATCTCAAACAGGACTGTCTCCTTATTAACTGCTTCTAATTTTTTTTTTTTCCCTGAACCATCCGTATTGTGCTTTGTTTTTTATTTCTGCTAGCTAACGTAAACATAAACTTCTACCAAGATGCTGGAGTTGACCAGTGCTGTGGGTTTTTGGCAGACAGAGATTTATTGCAAAATCTCCCAAAAAATGTGTAGCAGAATAATTAGAGAGGTCAATATTTTGTTTTTATTCCAGCAACACAGTGAGCAGCTCAGACAAGCTGTGTGTGAGGTGACAAACAAGGATTATTTGTAAATGGTTTATGGCACATGATTTTGAAAGTTTTATTTTTATTTTTACATAAGCCGGTTTAAATTTGCACCTTAACCAATAAAACAAATATTTTGCTATACACAGTGTCGAGTGTTTCTAAATTCTTTCTACTCCATACATTTTACTCCAATATTGAATATTTATTCATTTCAGCTTCCAGATGTAGGTACAGTATAAGATAATTTTTTTGAAATCTTTCAATTCAATTCAATTCAATTTATAAGTATATCGCTTTTAACAATTGTCATTGTCGCAATGCAGCTTTACATAATCAAAAGAAAATTATGGAAATTTGTAAGAAATTAAAATGAAAAATGTTTATGAATCAAAATGATTAGAAAGTCCCTGGTGAGGAAGCCGAGCGCGAAGGTGGCAAGGAAAAACTCCCTAACATGTCAATAGGAAGAAACCTTGAGAGGAACCAAACTCAAAAGGGTACCCATCCTCATTTGGGTAATAACGGATAGCAGGAATTGTTTTGTAGTCATACTGTGTGATAGAGAACTGAAAGTCTTTAAGTAAATATGGAGTCTAGTTTGTTATTGGAGAATCAGGTAGAATGTAGGAAATTCCAGTCCTGACTATGGAGCAACTGCAGTCGCAAATCTTCAGAGAACAGCTGTCTACATCAGGCCAGGACAATCTTCATGGTAAATTGTAACCATCCACAGTCACCACATGCATCCCAAGCAGATAGCTCCACGTGCCGCTCCTGAGCTGCCAGTGATCCAGACACCCTCTGCCCTCTAGATCACTAGCAGACGGTTGCACTACAATTTTCACATTGTTGACATTGACACAGAGAGAGAGACAGAGAGAGAAGAGAAGAGAAAGGAAGGGATAACAAACAGGTCTGGTCACAGTCACATAATGTATAAGGTGAATGTATATTTAGTGCAGAGTGCAAGCAGGGTCTCTAGCAGGACTAATAACTGAAAGGACAGCATAACTAAAAGGGAAAGACAGACATGAGGGCACCCTGGGTGTAAGGCAACCAATTACTTCACCGTCAACAAACCAGAGTGATCCATGAGTGGGGAAGACAGCATCTAAACATACCAGTTCACCATAATACTCTACATCCATAAGTCCCCCAAATCTGCCCGTTTACCTAAGTCAAATCTATTCAAGGTAGGCATGGAGGATCATAAGACACTAGCAGTTCACTCATGTACTGTGGTGCAAGACCATTTAATGCTTTTTACATCAAAAGTATTATTTTAATATCTATTCGAAATTTGCCTGGGAGCTAATGTAGTGTGGATAAGGTAGGGGTGATGTGCTCATATCTTCTGGTTCTAGTGAGGACTCTTGTTGCTGCATTCTGGACTACCTGAAGCTTGTTTAAGCATCTAGTTGAACAACCAGACAGTAAGCCATTAAAATAGTACTATCTAGAGGTGATAAAGGCATAAACTATTTTTTCTGCATCGTTTAGTGACAATATATTCCTTATCTTGATAATATTTCTGAGATGAAAGAATGATATCCTGGTAATACTATCTACATGTGCTTCAAATGAAAGGCTGGAATCAATAATCACACTGAGGTCTTTAACTGTTGCACTTGATGGAACAGAAAGCCACAACAACATTGTGTAATAGTTAAAATTCAAATTCAAATTTTATTTGTCACATACGCAGTCATACACAGTACGATATGCAGTGAAATGATTATACGACTGCCTGTGACCTTAAAATTTTTTTTAAACAATTAACAAGAAATAAGAAAGAGAAATAGAAAAGAAACAAGAAATAAATAGCTTAACTGGAAATAAATGAAAAATGTCCAGAAGTGTGCAAATGTGCTATGTCCATGATTGTCCTACAGTGGGGTGTGTGCACAAATGAATAATGTCCATGAGTGTCCATTTCTGTGCAGTGTTGCAAAAACGCGGAGATGATTAGTCCGGTGTGTTAATCTGGTTGAGAGACCATAACGCCTGCGGGAAGAAGCTCCTTCTCAGTCTCTCTGTGTTGGCCTTCAGGGAGCGGAAGCGCTTTCCTGACCGCAACAGAGAGAACAGTCCATTGTTGGGGTGGCTGAGGTCCTTCACAATCTTCTTGGCCTTGGTCCAGCACCGCTTGCTGTAGATCGAGTGCAAGTCAGGGAGCTTGGTGCGGATTATGCGCTCAGCTGAACGCACCACCCTCTGTAGAGCTTGTCTGTCCTGCATGGTGCTGTTCCCGAACCAGGTCGAGATGTTTCCCATCAGGATGCTCTCTGTGGTGCAGGAGTAAAAGTTCCTGAGCACCTTAGAGGGCAGTCTAAAGTCTCTCAAGAGCCTGAGGTGGTAGAGACGCTGCCGGGCCTTTTCACCACGGTTTTGATGTGACAGGACCATGACAGGTCCTGCATGATGTGAACACCGAGGTATCTGAAGCTGTCCACTCTCTCCACTGAGGTCCTGTTGATGACGGGGGTCTGGTAGTTCCTTTCCTGCTTTGTACTAAAGTCCACTATCAACTCCTTTGTCTTGCTGATGTTCAGGAGGAGATTCCTCTGGCACCAGTTCTCCAGATTTCCAACCTACTCCAGGTAGGCTGTCTCATTGTTGTCAGAGATCAGGCCCACCACGACAGTGTCGTCAGCAAACTTAATGATAGTGGTGGAGTTCGTAGTTGCTATGCAGTCATAGGTGTACAATGAGTACAGCAGGGGGCTCAGAACACAACCCTGGGGGGCTTCAGTGCTGAGAGTGAGGGAAGCTGAGACATGTCCGCCCATCCTTACTGCCTGTGGTCTGCCAGTTAGGAAGTTGGAGATCCACTGACACAGAGATGAGCTGAGTCCCAGGTGCTCCAGCTTGGTGATGAGTGTGGAGGGAATTATGGTATTAAATGCTAAGCTGTAGTCGATGAAGAGCATTTTAACATAATTCCCTTTAGTGACCAGGTGAATGAGTGATGTGTGAAGGAGATGAGAGATTGCATCGTCTGTGGAGCGGTCCGAGCAGTATGCAAACTGTAGTGGGTCCAGTGTGTCGGGTAGTGAAGAGATGATGAAGTCTCTGACCAACCGTTCAAAGCACTTCATCACTACTGAGGTGAGGGCTATAGGGCATGTAGTGAGGACTTTATGAACTTTTTTAATAATAAAATTGTAAATATCAGGCATAAAATTTAGATTTTGAAACCGGACAATGTAATTGATGCAGATGTTAAACTAACCATGTTTTATCTAATGAAAGATTGAAATCTATAATCACACCAAGGTCAAGTAGTCAAGTAGTCTTTTATTGTCATTTTAACCATATACAGTTTATTACACAGTGAAACGAAACAATGTTCCTCCAGGAACGAGGTGCTACATATAACATAAATGAACAACATAAATTAACAAAACTAACTAGCTAACTAAGAAACCTAATTAGCTGACTATCTAAGACAAGACAGGTTGGCATTTTTAAATTAACAGAAAACTATCTAAGTCTTATACAAAATAGACAACACAAAGTGCACATGTGTGGAGGTATTCAAGTACTTTTATTTTCAAGTTTTGTTTTTTTTAACGAAAACTGAGTCCGGAAGCAACGTGAGGCAGGAGGAGAGACGAGGCAGAAAAAAATTACAGTTTTTTTGGTTTAGCTGCGCGGGGGGAGTGTCATAGTGGCGAGGAAAGAAATTTAGCGGTTTCTCATGACTCCTTTTTGTATGTGAACTGCAGTGAGCGAGTATTGAAGTGAGCTGATGAGGAGCTGGACCGGCCGAGCTTGAGCTGCGGCGGGCTTTATTAAGGAAGTGAAAATTGCTGTGGGACCGAGCTGAACACCAACTTGATACGAGAGGGGCGTCACTCAATACGTTTGCTGAGAGTCTGTTGCGTGAGTGTTTGTCTCCTTCTGAATAGAGCTGGGGCACTGTGAGTTTGCGAAAGTTCCGCCCAATTACAGTTGACATCTGTAAAACTATTCTGACCGTGTTTCCGCAGTACTTAAAACGAAGCAGACTTCAGAACGGGTAATTTTTGCAGCTGTTGTTTCGAGAAAGTTCTCCACATCCTATTTTTACGCGTTGGAGGTGAACGGCATTGTAGACTCTTTGATGCCCTTGCTGACAGTTTTTTTTTGTGTTACGCTATTTCTGAGAGACTTATTTATTGCTCAGGTGATTTCATGGTGGACCTTTTGGACGTGCAACAGTGTTTTTGCCTCAAGACTCTAAAATATTTTTGTTGTCTCCAAGGGGGGACTCTGGAACAGACTTTCTGAACTGGGACTTGAGCTTGCTTTGGACTGCATCTGTCCTTGTTTTTGTGCGGAATTATTAGCTTGGACAGTAGATTTTTTTGGGACTGTTCTTTCTTGTTTTTGAGAGAAGTTCTCTATTAATTACCCTGCCATATGTGGACGTTTCAGCACCAGCCTACGAACTGTTTGGTTAACTGTATATCATTTAAGTTTTGTTTGAGAATTAGTTCTTTGGTTTGAACTGTTGTGGGAATTACATCCGTAAACAAAGTAACTCGAACTGCCAGGTTAATTAAGTGAAAATTACTTATTTATTCATTTACAGTTCAATGCTTGAAAGTGAAAATTTTTTGTTTATATTCTCTGAGATTTTTGAGTTTTCTTTTGCACCTTTGCACCAATTACTGTTTCATTTCATATAATAAATTGTAAGTTTTGTTATCTTGGAGTAGGGGCTTTCCTCCTGTCTCATGGGCCGATAGAGGGAAGAAGGGTTGAAATGTCTTCTTACTCTGTGAGCTACCATGTATGTTATTAAGTCCAGAGTTTCAATCCTCATCAGTCATGTTTACAAAAGGTAAAAGCACACATAGAAAGGCAGATAAAAACATACTTAAGTAATTTAGGTACAGGAATTAAATGTACTAGAGGTTGGAGACCTCTACTACATCAGAGTACATAGTCTTACCCCTACACTGTAGTGGAATTTTACCGCAACATAAAACTGGCATCACGAACAGGATCATACTTAGCCTGATTTTTTTTATGGTGTCTGACAGTATTCTGTCCCAGGTCTGTGAGCAAGAAGAAAAATGGCAGAACTGGAAGAGTTGAAGATGGCATTTGCTGAGATGCAGAGGAGGTTAGTAGAGCAAGCTGAAGCCCTGGATCATGCCTGAACGGAACCGAGAAAAGCTCTGTCATTGGCAAGGGCTTTAATAGAGCAGCAAGCATTCGTTCGTATTCCCCCAGCAACGATTTACATCCCAAGGGATTACAAACTCACTGACTTTACTGGTATCACCAAGCCTGGAGATGGAGGCGTGGAAGAATGGATTCTTTCCATGAAATCAGCATTCCGTGTGATGAAATTGCCAAATGAAGACCAGGTAGAATGAATGAAGACAGCACTTAAAGGGAGAAGCTAAAGATACTGTGAAATTCATGTTGACAGAGGGGAATAACAGTGTGGAGTCCATCTTCAAACTGCTACAGGAAACGTACGGAGACAAGGTCCCTATTGGCACTAGGTTAAAGGACTTTTATGATTGAAAATAAGCACCTGGTGAGACTATACGTGCATATGCTTACGACTTATGAGAGAAACTTTATATGGTGAAGAACAGAGAGGCTGGTCGAGTCCCAGATGAAGGGAGTGTTTTGAAGGAGTCCTGGGAGTAAGGGATGATTTATTAAGAAGGGAGATGAAGCAAAGGATCAAGGAAGAGCGGAGTCTGACCTTCGCAAAATTGATGCAGGATGCAATCACCTGGTCTGAGGAGGAGGAGGCACAGCCAGAATGGATTTTAAAACCCCCAGTGCGAGCGAGGGCTGCAGTTCACGCTACAGTGGCAACTGGTGATAATTCATCCCTACTGACATTAGAGAAATTGCACGAAGCAATCGAAAAGATAGCTGCACGTCAAGAATAATTGTACAAAATAGTTCATAGCCAAGGGAGAACTGATTCCCACCCTGGCGTTACGAGACGCCAGCCACTAAAGAACAGTGAAGGGGAGTATATCTGTTACACATGCAGTGAGCCAGGCCATACCAGGCGGAATAGAGAGCTAACGAACCGTGGCGCTGCATCATCACGATTTGCAGGTGCGACTGAGGTGTCAAGAGGGGCTTCATCGAGTGAAACTATAAACCCCAATGGGCCATCTGTGGTCCGGAGTCATACGGCTGATTGAAAGTCAGAAGAAGTTTCACAAACACAAAAAAACAGCGCATTTGGTGACTGTTTGACTGTGGATGTAAAGATATCAGGAGTACCCACTCGTTGCTTGCTAGACATGGGCTCGGAAGTCACAACCATCTCAGAGTATCATTTTAAACAGTATTTCTGAGAACAGGGTAGACTGTTGTCATCTGCTAACTGGGTGCGTCTTACTGCTGCAAATGGGCTAGACATTCCAGTCCTTGGGTGCAGGTCCTTACAGGCGGATGTAGAGTGCATAGGGAGTCTGCTTATAGGGAAGTGTGCTTTCGTGCTCACAGACTCCAACCCAGATGCAAAGGAGATGAAAGGATTGGATGGAATTGTAGGTATGAATGTGCAAAGTGAATTGAAAAACCTGGTACTTTCGGGAAAAAAGTTTAACAATGAGAGTAAAGCCAGCCCACATACAGATGCCAATGTATGGAGAGTGATAGCAAAAGTGGAGGAGGATGAGAGACTCTTGGGCCCTGAAGGTAGGATAGGATTTGTTAAGGTGTCTGGGAAACAAGTTGTGACTATCCCACCTTAAGTGAAAAGATTGTGAAAGGTCATTGAACGATACCACACCAAGCAATGCATCAAGTACTCGTGGAGTGCACAGATTTTGTTACCCTACCAAAAGAACTGTTGATAGCCAATGTGCTTGCGAGCTCGAAAAAGGGTAAAGTTCCGGTGCGAGTGTTAAATCTCTGTCATGGAACCGTTAATTTGATGCCGAGGTCCAGAATTGCAGTAGTGTTCAAACCAGAGAAAATAGTGCCCAAGTGCACTATTTTAGTGCGCTCAGTTATCAAAATGTAACTTTGAGGTTTGCTACAAGCCGGGCAGACAAAGCATCAATGCAGACGCTCGTTTAGGGTTCCTTGGGGTATAGAACCTGAGAAAGATGATGCAGGGAAAGATTTCATTCGATTTACCTCAGATGAGGTACGAGCATGCTTGTGGCCAGGTAAAGACGAGGAAGGTGATTAGCCCACGGTCCAAATTGCCACACAAGCTGTCATAAAGACAGGTGTTGATGGGTAAGTGGTAGAATTTGAGGAGAATGATGACAAGTTATGTGTTAAAAGACATGTGCATTGCAGCATTAATGTTGAGGACAAGCTCGAACAACTGTCAATCCCAGTTCAAGTGAACCAGAAAGGACTGGCAAACATGCAACGTGAAGAGTTGAATGCACTGCTGACCCAGTATAATGACGTTTTCTCCAAGAGCAACACAGACTATGGGTACACCACAACAGTTATGCATAGAATACCTACAGGAGATGCACAGCTAATAAAACAACGTCACAGACGAGTCCCACCTCAGGTTTTCCAAGAGTTTAAGAGACACATGCAGGATCTCGTCAGTCAAGGCTTATGTAAGGAAAGTCCCAGTCCGTGGGCCTCACCTGCAGTCATTGTGATAAGGTAGGATGGAGGGGTCGTTTTTCCTGTGACTACAGGAGACTTAATCAAGTCACATTCAAGGATGCTTACCCCCTTCCCCGTGTGGAAGAGTCGTTGGATGCTTTAGGAAATGCCAAGTTGTTTTCCACACTTGATCTCACGGCAGGTTATTTCCAAGTGGCAGTAAGTGGACTTGGATGCCGTTTGGTTTATGCAACGCTTCAGGGACCTTTCAACAATTGAAGAGCGCAGTGTTTGGTGACCTGGCCTTTGATATTCTCTTGATCTACCTTGATGATATTATTGTGTCCTCGAAAGACTTTAGAAGTCATTGCAAGAGACTGGAGCTTGTTTTCTCTAGATTAAGGCATGGGCTGAAACTGAAACCAAGTAAATGTTTTCTCTTTGAACCAGTAGTCTTGTAGCGCGGCCACATAAAGGGGCATTTTAAATAGCAGTAAAAGGGGTAAGGAGCTAATGCTGCTCACCTGCACAAGGAAATGGGCCCTATATGGTTTTAATTGTTCCAATAGACCAGTTTTGGTCACAGGGTTAAGCTCACGCGAGCATGCGCGATCGCAGCGCGAGAGAACCCGGAAGCGGCGTCGGGTCACGTGTGTCGGTATAAAGCCGGAACCGGCAAGCGACCCGACACGGAGAGATGAAGCAGCGCGCTGGTTACACAAAGAGAGAGAGAGCGATTGTTTGTGGTTGCAGTGGATTATTTTTCCCCGACTCAATCAATTCCCATCTCCTTCCGTTTTCTCGTGCTCCCGGACTTTCCATCTTGACCCGGTGAGACCGAGCCATCTCTCCCGTACACCATTGCATACTTACAATAACACGGACTTGGACATTCATACATACGCACTCACACACACGCATACACTCCACACCTTTGTTTATATTTGTATATATTTTGTATATAATGATTTTGGTGCACCTTGGTTGTTGGTTTATTGGTTTGTTTTGTATAATACACTTTGGTCTGGTTTAGTAATTGGTTTTGTGTCGCGTCTTATATTGTCCCGCCTTGGTTGCCCAATACCGGAAGTGCTGTTTGCAAGCCCATATTTTGATTCTCGACCCCGTAGCATAGTAATTAGTGATTTTAATAAATCCAAGCGTTACAGTCTGGTTCCCAAGGCACATAATTTCTGCTAAAGGAATTCAGGTAGACATGGACAAAGTTCAGTGTTTGGATGCATGGCCAACACCAACGAATTTTAAGCAGGTTAGGCAGCTTCTGGGATTTATGAGCTACTACCGCCGTTTTGTCCCAAGGTTTGCACAATTGGCAAAGCCCCTGCATGCTCTAGTGGGAAGAGGTAATAAAAACAATCCATCAGAACCGTTTACCTGGAATGTGTAATGTCAGGCTGCATTTAGCCAGCTAAAGTCTCATAGTACCTCCGATTTTGGCTTACCCTGATTTTCAGTGTTCATTCATATTAACAACAGATGGGAGCCGTAATGGTCTTGGTGCCATACTCAGCCAAAAGCAGGGGAGTATAGAATGCGTCATTATAAAGGAATCTGAAAGAAATGATAAATACTATAGTGCCTTCAAGTTGGAGTTACTTGCCCTTCAGTTGGCAGTAACCGAGAAATTCAAGGAGTACCTGATGTTTGCTAAGTTTTAAGTAATCACTGACCAAAACCCCCTCAGATACCTGGAAACAGCCAACCTCGGGGCAGTGGAGCAGCATTGGGTTGCTCAGTTATCAGAATTTAACTTTGAGGTTTGCTACAAGTTGGGCAGACAAAGCATCAAATGCTGACACTCTTTCTAGGATTCCTTGGGGTATAGAACCTGAGAAAGATGATGCAGGGAAAGATTTCATTTGATTGACCTCAGATGAGGTACGAGCATGCTTGTGGCCAGGTAAAGACGAGGAAGGTGATTAGCCCATGGTCCAAATTGCCACGCAAGCTGTCATAAAGACGGATGTTGATGAGTATAGGTGGTCATCTATTTGTGAGCAACAAAAAGGATCCCTGTATAGCACCTGTGTACACTGCTGTGTTTGAGAACAAGAGGTTAGTGGCACATAGTTTCTAAAGTATGGGAGCCCAACAAAAGAAGTTAGCCAGACAACTTAAGCATCTGAAAGTGAAACATCAAGTGCTATTCAGAGTAATTACAGATCCAAGAGGTGGAGAGGAAATTTGGCAATTAGTAGTACCAGACTCTTTGCAAATGAAAGTGTACGAAGGAGTGCACGAGCATGGGGGACATTTTGGAAATAGGAGTACATTGGAGCATATAAGGCGAAGTTATTATTGGCCCTCAATGATCAGTGATGTACAGAGTTGGGTAACCCATTGTTGAAGATGTACTTTGGCTAAGGATGTGTTTCCCGAAATTCGTGCTCCTATGACCTGCACCAACTTAACCGTACCCATAGAAGTTCTTGCTATGGATTATACCATGCTTGAGAGATCAGCAGGGGACTACGAAAACGTCCTAGTGCTCACGGACATGTTTACCAGGTTTATAGTGGCCGTCCTGACTAAAAATCAGACTGCACTTACAACTGCCAAAGCCCTTGTACGACACTGGTTTGGTTGTACGACTCTGTTATGGTTGTCCTGCGCTATTACATTCGGATCAGGGGAGATGTTTTGAGGCAAGCGTGATTAAAGAGCTCTATAAGTTGTATAGGATCAGCAAGAGTCGCACCAGTCCTTATCACTCGCAAAGAAACGCACAGATTGAGAGATTTAATTGTACGATGCATGACATGCTGCGAACATTACCTGCTAAAAAGAAAAAAGATTGGAAGACTTACTTATCTGAACTTGTAATGGCTTACAATAGTCATGTTCATTCGTCGATAGGCTACTCTCCATTTTATTTAATGTTCGGACAGGATGCAAGGCTGCCCATGGACGTCCTAGGCTGAAAAGATCTAACCGATGATGAAGCGTATGATTTAGATGAATGGGTGAAGAATCATTATGAACGCTTGAGGATTGCAGTGGAGACTGCAAGAAGAAGCTTCCAGGAGAAGGAAGAGAGTCTATGATCACAAGACTGCAGGAGCGCTCATTAGACCGGGTGTATTGCCGCGTAACCATAAAGTTAAGGGACGGAACAAAATTCAAGATAAGTGGGAGTCCGTACCATATTTGGAATCACCCGGATTTACCTGTGTTTACCATATGTCCTGAGGTAGGGGGTCCCGCAAAAGTAGTTCACAAAGAACAACTTAGACACTGTACCTTCCCCACTCCCACAAGACAGGTTACACATGCTGAAAGAGAAATAGAGCTGCTAGAAACAGATATACTTAAAACAACAGTAAAGGCATTAATTGGTTGGTGACGTAGCTTCCTGTTTTTGTATCATTGCCGCGAAAGTTTTGCGTTTGTATCAGCGTTTAAATTACATAGCTTTTTCATTTATACAATAATAATATTAATAGCAACTAGTTCTTACATCTTCATA
>JAOVVA010079521.1:0-12908 GCA_028565275.1 Leiocassis micropogon
CGATCTGGTCCAAGCTCTTTAACTGTTTTTCTTTCTTCGTCCGATCGCCTTGCGAAGGGGTATTTTAGCAAAGAAATGACAGAATTTCCTCTCATACTTAGCTGACTTCCTCATTAATCACTATTCAATACATTAACTAACAATCTGCTGCCCGTTAATAAGATTTGTTGAGAATGGTCCAATCACACGAGCCCAAATATTTAAAAACAATATTGATTCGCTAGGAACAAAAGTGGGCGGGTTCGGGGCGCACAGTGCTCCGCCCCAAGGATGATTTTAAAAAATCCAATTAGAGCTCAGCCTCGAATCACATGCTTTTCAAAAATTTACGTGCCTACATAGACACTCGTTTGTCCGGCGCCCCGCGTACACGAACACAAATGAACGTAATACAAGTTAGATTTTTTTTTTTTTATTGTAAATAAATTATATTCAAAAATACAGCGGGATATTGTGACTAACTGACTTTATTTCATTATTAAAATAAATAATTATTATGTTAAATAATTACATGCTAAAGTAGCATTCTTCTCTGCCTAACTTTAAGGGGGCGGTGCCCCTGCGCCCCTTATTGCCCGACCGCCACTGCTTGTTAGGAACTCTCTGTTCAAACATTACTCCCAGGGACTGAGACAAAACCCAGAAAGAAAGAAAAGTGGTGTTTGTGTTGATGTCGATCTGTAAAGGATGGATGACAGCGGAGGGTTGCCAACCTCAATTGTTGGAAAATATGAACAGATACATTTATTCATCATCTTGTTTCAGTCATTCTTATGGAAAATGAACAGTTTGAGTGAATGTAAGCAAGAAGCAAATATTGTACGTGAACCCTTAACAACGCTGTAATGATAAATTAGTTATTTTTTATATTAAAAAAAAATACCCCCAAGCCATCGAGTCGCCACCATTTGTACAACGTCACTGAAATAAATGTTCTCAGAAAACCACATAACAATAGAACGTCTAAGCTGTAGCGTACAGTAGATTCTGATCCGGTGACTTTGTTTTTGATCTTTCTGAAACGATGCAAACTGTAAAACTAAAATAAATCTGGTACAATATCCTCAGACGACTCTTATATATGATGTTTGAAAGCCTAGATTCACATTACAAGCCATGTTGTGGTTGTTCAATTCCCATTCTTTTGCCAGATCGGATCTGTAACTCCACGTACGCACACATCGATATGTCTTTGCTCGCGCCGTCTGGGTTAAAACACGTGATATTTGTGCGAGCGCTCGTTCATTTCAAACAATGCATGCGATTTTAGTGAAATCACGCTTGGGGTTTTTTCTCTGGAGGACGGCGAGCAGTTAGTCGGCTGTATTTGTTGACGTCCAGAAGAAGGAAGAAAACCAGACGTCTCACTGTAGCTGTTTAGGCAGCTGTTTGCTAGCGCTGCTATCACATACTGATGGATGACGTCAGCGAGCGCTCTCCGCGTGCTCTAAGGCCAGAAAGTCCCATGAATTCCCATCCGGCCGTTCTCATTCACGTATCAGCCATGTCTCCGAACTAGGGTCGCGTTCGAAAGTGACTCGGGTACGATCTGAAAAACGTCAAAGATCTCAAACGAGATCTGTGTCACATTAGGGGTAAAAAAAAAAAAATCACAATAGAGTCACTTCAGGCCGGGAGTGTGAATGTACTGTACATGTTGTTTTGAAAGGGAGTCGCCTTATTAGAAGCGAGCTTTCCAGAAAGTTCCTCAGGGCATCATGTTTGAGAAATGGCTGTGTTTGGTGCATTTGAGCCACCGTGGGGATTTTGGGTTTGTCGGGGTGTTTTCCAGCATTTCTAAGGCGTAGTGGCAGTGTTAACTTAACAGTCAAAACCATGGTTCGGATGTTTCCAGCACTAAAAATATACAAATGCACTTTATAAGGCTACAATGTCCTTTAGCCTTACAAAGTGTCCCCCAGTCGACCTCGTCCTTAAAATGATGACTGGAGATCTTCTGCGCTCTTGTAGAGTCTGATAGTCAGAACCCATGTTTCTTTTTTTTTTTTGCCGTTTTGTTTTTGTCTCCATCAAAGGCAGCTCCTTCTCTTGGGTGTTTGATACAGTTTCTTTCGGCTGATTGATATTTGGGAAGAAAAAAGCACCAGGGAACGAACAGCGTTATGTGAACCATAACCGGTCGAGAGCGAGAGGAGAAGAGGAAAGGAGGAAGCACACACACACACACACACACACACACACACACACACACCCTGCACAAACATAAAAACAGAACAACAACAACAACAAGCATCATCTACATTCCTGGACAATTTCACAACAAGAAAATTCCAGAAGGACTCGATCGTGAAAAGCTTGATCGTGGAGGAAGAGTGTGAGAAGTGTGAGGGTGTATTTAATTGTAAAACAGTTCTGGCCTAAAGTTATAGTAGACTTTGAAATTAGGTGCATGTAAAATAAATAAATGAAATTTTAAATACACTTTTTACATTTTTTTAAATAAATAAATAAATAAATAAATAAGTCATATAATTTATTTATTTATATAAAGAGTATTATGTACCTACTGGAATATATAATACTCTTATAATACAATATAATACTATTTAAATAATGTTTACAAATTTTTTTATGAAATAATTTAAATAACATTTTTGTTTATTCATGGAGAACTTGTGTGAAAGTAAAGGTTTATTTTGTTTAAGTAAAATTTTTCACATTTTAAAAAAAAAATCTTTTACAATCTTTTTTATTTTTACATTCAACTTTAACTCTTAATGTTTTCTTTGCCAATTTATAAAGCTTTTCTAGAGTAATAATATTCTTGCAAGTTTTTTTTCTTTATTTTGGGGGATTCATACATAGGCATTATTATTATTATTATTATTGTTGTTGTTGTTGTTGTTATTAAATAAATTAATGAATACAAGGGCCTGGGAAAAAGCCTTCTGTCTTCTGACAGACGTATAAAATCAGATCTTTGAGATTTAATCCGTGTGTGTTATTGAGCGCTGGAGCTCGAACCCTCCCTCCTGCCATTAATAGTCCTAGAACTGTTTTATTAGCGTCTTGAGAAAAGAGCTGTGGAACTCGGCGCCACTATTGTGAGCGATCGTAATTCTTGCAAGTGTTGGGCTCCTGTTTACTTTGCGTTATCTTCATTACCATCATCATCATCACCGTCGTCGTCATCATCATCATTATTATTATTATTATTATTATTATTAGCCGGGCATAATGCCTTTAGTCATGCTGAGTGAAAGGAGCGGTGAGTGAGAATAATAATGTCTGCGCCGGAAGTTGCCTGAGTCAACAAGGCCAGCTCTGAGACAATGACGTCAGCGGGACTGGAATAACCGTGGGGCTGATGTGTGTGTGTGTGTGTGTGTGAGACTTGTGGGAGGAACAAAGCATTAGAAAATGAAAGTCCAAGAATTAACTAATGTAATGTGCGGTGTGTGGAGAGATTTTTGTTTGGTGTTTAGCTGAACATAATGGTTTATTAAAGGAAAAACTGAACCCTGAATGTTTTTGCACCAAAAACAATCCAAAAACAAAAGGAGGCGAAGAGATACTTTAAATCTCAAAGTCTCAAAATCCCAGAATGCAATGCAGCCGAAGCTGTGCACATTCAGTGAGACTAAAGCGGACTAAAGCGCCGCCGCATTGCTGTCTTTAGACGAAGATAAAGCATGGGGTTTAATCCCGCGGTTAACACAGTTGGCACTGCATTTTGGGTAATGTAGAAGCTAATAACTAGAATTTCAAAGAATTTCATTATACAGTCGTTGTTGTAGATCATCATTGTTGTGGAATTTTTTTCCCTTTAGCTGTAGAACCATAAAATATCACAAACCTTGTAATACTTAATCATAATTTGCACGGTTGAAAACTGCGCTACGTTTGAGCAGACGACCGTAAATCGCTAAGAATTGAAACGTTAACAATGAGGCAGAGCGGATTCCGTACACTCGGGGTCATTAGGGGGTCCTGTGGGTAATTGTGGAAGGTTGAATAAAAATCCCAATCCCAGTCCTTCTGTTTAAACACACACACACACACACACACACACTGTACGCTTGCAGAGGGCACTGGTGTGTCAGGTGCTCCTAATTGCTAAGGAGCAGGTCTTAATTTAACAGGCGGGACAGAGGGTCATTATCATGCGAGCCGCAGCCAACCGGGGATGTTTGCATAACTATCACAGGCCTTCTCATAAACGAGCTTTTAATTAGGCTTAATTAGAATTAGCCGGAGTCAGCAGGGAACGCCAGGCCCCGGTGAAACGCACTCACAAGCCTAATAATAATAAAAATATTAATATTAATAATGATAATAATAATAATAATAATAATAATAATACACACACAGACTCACAAAATGTAAGCTCTATGCTTCTTCTCCAGTTTACAAAATGACATTCGTTTGCATTCAGTAGTTTTCATGTTATTGGTCTTATATTGTAAGAGGGGTATAAGGCATTAAAAGAGGTTATGAGAGGGGTTTAAGAGAAGTAAAAGAAAGGAATATGAGGTTATAAGAGAGGTTTAGGAGGTTATAATAGGGAAATAATATGTTATAAGAGGAGTATAATTGGTTATAAAAGGGGTACAAAATGTTATAGGAGAGGTCTAAGAGGTTATAAGAGACATATGAAGGTTATAAGAGGAGTATAAGAGGTTATGAGAGACATCAAAGGTTATATGGAGAGAAATGAGGTTATAAGAGAGGTCTTAGAAGGGTATAAAGGTTATAAGAGGTTATAAGAGAGCTATAGGAGGTTATAACTGAGGTATAAGAGAAGAAGAATAGTTATGAGAGGGTATAACATGGTCTATAAAAAGGTTATACTGTAAGAGGGGAACACAATGTTATAAGAACAAGAGGTTATAAAAGACGTATAGAAGAGGAATAAGATGTTATAAGACACCTAAAATGTTATGAGAGAAGTATAAGGGAGTATAAGAGGTTATAAGAGGTGTATAAAATGTTATAAGACAGGTATAGAAGGTTATTTTGTAAGCTGTTAACAGGTTACTATCCCAGTAAGCCTGGACAGAATTAAAGTAAACCTCCATTAAAAGTGTAAACTGGTCTGGTTTACTTTCAAAGCCATGTTGGGTTTTACAAAAAAGAAAGACAAATATTAAATTCCATATACTGTAATAAAAACACCCATGGATACAGACTTTTGAGCCAACCTGTGTGTGATTTATAGAGTCCATTCAGAATTCAGAAATTGGACAGATTTAGACGCACACACACACACACACACACACACACACACACACACATCCTTAAATGTCTTTGCGCTGACTGGTCCAAGGTGAAACGATCCCCGGACACTGAGTCGTGTCCTCTCATACGTCTCAGTCGGCCTCATCTCGCTCTCGTCCTGTACGCCAGGATTCTTTTTTTTTTTCCATGGGAAAGAGAAAAACTTTATTACCCAGGGTCCTGATTAACACCGTAATTGCCCGGAGTCCGTCTTGTCCAGGGAATACGGACATTAGCATGGTTTAATTGCTTTTTTAATTTTTTTTTTTAAACAGGAGACTAGTGAGAGTAGAGTCTGAGATGGAGAATAAGCGTTATGTGGCTATCAGTTACAGACACCTGAGGAACACTTTGAGAACTTCTTGTATTGTTTGCTAAAGGTGGACAAGGTCACTTGTTGCAATCTGGTCAGAAAGTGTGGATTCTTTTTCAAGTTATAATAAACATTGTAAGCGTCTAATATAAGGTTGAATTCCTGCAAGTGTACAAATGATAAATGATAAAATGCTAATGTAACTCGCATTCTAAAACATTATTGTTGCTTTAATAGAAACAGCAGACGTGATAACGCACGGGGTCAGAATAGCACCAGTCGCACAGCTCCTGATGTACACAGGACCATGTCTTTTGGCACGCTGACTTATGAAGGTCGGAGCTCCATGTGACTGTGTGTGCGGCCTTGTGCTGCCATCTGGTGGCGTGTTACAAAACTAGTCTTGAAACTTTTTGATACCACCTGGAAATACATAAATCCTTGCAGGAACTTTGACTTATTGAAGTGTGTCAGTAAGGAGTCTCCAGTGTCAGTGCCTCGTACCTGTTGGCGGGTTTTTCAGGACGGAGGCGTCTACACTGTGTGGTTTGTTTGTAACATGACAAGAACTTTAATGTTAAAATGATGATGACGTCAGTGATGTCATTAATAAGTACATTAATCATTTTAATAATTGCCATATTGCTGTTGTAGATGTACTGTTTTTTTTGCCTTTCTAAGACATTATATTTTCCACCTTGCCCTCAAACTCTAGTCAGTGCGTTATTTTTTTATGCGATGATTAACCCCCAGGTGCTCTCGGTGTGCATCCTAATGTTTGTGTTTTTACCGATTTTTCCTTTTCGGCCCATTATGGTGCCCTTTAATAACCTCAATTCTCAATCACTGCTTTCAGATTAAAAAAAAAACATGGTCCAGACCCTCTTTGATCCTCGATACATAAACAAGCACTCGCTAATAGATCTCTCATCCCTGCTTTAACAGCTCTTCAGAGTTTATTAATAACCTCCGGCTTCTGTGGAGAAACAGCAGCTCTTCTGCGTACTGTACCGTAGTTCCGTGTAAAAAACGCAATATGAGCGCAGGTGGGATATTTGTTCTGTGTGTGTGTATAGTCATGTGCAGTGAACACAGCATTACTGTGGCAAGGGGTGCACTTAGTTAAAGTCATGACATTAGGAGCGGAGCTGCAGTTCATCAGGACAGGAGATGAGGAGCGTTCCGGAATCCTCGAGGAACAAACGATTCCCAGCGAGACGCCGCGTTAACGTTAAGGCGTGCATTAACATCCTCGTTAACCTGCTCACCTTCCCCCGAAGACCAATTAGGAGAAGGACACACACGCACACACACGCAAATGATATATTAACAAACGAATGCATATAGAAAAATGTATTGTATATTTTGTATAATGAGAGTATATTATGCAAGAAAAATTGCATTTTATTTATTTATTTATTTAGAAGGAAATAAAATAATCTGTCTATCACACAAGTTATAGATTTGAATAACAGTTTAGGATGTAAAAAAAGAAAAAAGAAAGCAAGAAACTACAGGTAGCCTTAGGATTCAAATTACATTCATGCATTAATAGCATGCATTTTGTTAATATTTCATATGAAAATAGAGATAGATCCAATTCTATCTAAGAACTATTATTATTTTTTTTTATTATTATATTAAATATTAAATTAATAAAATAATTATCAACTTTTTAAACTTCATTTAAACTTTGTTCAGAGTTGATTTCATTTTTGTATATTGCCTGATAATTTTTGTTACTTATACGTGTTTAATTCTTGAAATCTAATAATTCTTGAATATGAACATCAATTATGAATATCACAAGCATTAAAAGTTTTAAAATTTAAACATTCTACATTTTGTTTTGACACACGCTTAAACAGAAACTCCAGGTTCATATTTAATCCAACATTAAATTACATTAATACCCTATTATTTGTCTTTTTTTTTTCCGAGTATTTAAAAAGCAGTTGCCTGTTTTTTTTGGTTTTTTTTTGTTCTTACTATCATTAAATGACCAAAGACATGAGTACAATTATTAATGCTAAGCTCTGAGTCAGGTAAGACCACCACTGTTTTTTTTTCTTCCTCTTTTTCATGTACGGTTGCATCCTGTATTTCAGCCTATTTTTAAGCACCCTAATTATGGTCATGAAAGAACACGAGTCAGGGTTGCCATAGCAACTCGATAAACACACGTATTGTAGCGAGCTAGGCCATTTCTTGCATCCCTCACTCTTCATGCATTAGTATATTACAGCACTTAAAAGCTTATTACATGTTATTCTATTACTGAGCTCTGCGTTCTGATTGGTCGGAAAGCGTTGATTAATTTTTCTAAATCACAGGTTTATAGTGTGATATTAATGTGTTTATACAGTAACAGCTCGTTCACAGGGACTCTTAAGGAAACGCTTCATATAAGCCAGTTAAAAAAAATTTTTTTTTAAACTTTGTATACTTATGTAAGGAGTCTCCAGTGTACTGTCCAAAAGTCTTGGCCCCCTCAATTCTCTTTATATTAAATTACATGATGTAGATTCAATAAATAAAAAAAAAATAAAATAAATGTTTTACTGTGACGGGCTGCAAAGTGTCTAAAGATACAATTTAAAAATGAAGAAATATCTAGTAACAGCCTGAGCAGCAACCTCATTTCCCCTCTCATATGTTCCATCCACTCAGCGTTCAGCATCACCAGCATAATAATCCTAATCCTAACCATGATCATCTGTCATCATCTGCACGTGTTTCTCACTGGTTCATGCCTTAATTTAGATGATTTGTTTTATGCTTGAATGATTCATATGTCACTGCGTGGCTTACCAAACAAAAAACATTTATCTGAAACTGCTCAGGTACAGGGACAGGACTGAAAATATATGAGAGACAAAAAGTCTTCAGGAATCCTGGAGAGCTATGACTGAAGGACTGAAGACACAAACTTATACGTTTGCAAATCCTGGTTTACACATTTTCGATTTTTGTGTTTACATACAAAATGAATACGTTTGCACTACTGCACTTTAAAGATGGACAATATCACCGCGGCTCATCATTCTATTTCATTCTATTTCACACTCCATGAGCGCACCGTACTGCTGCTGCCCGTTGTTTACATATTTCTACACCCTATTTTATTCTATTTTATTTTATTGTAACAAAAGGTAGTAGATTTTATATTATATTATATTATATTATATTATATTATATTATATTATATTATATTTGTTATTCTTTCCTATGAGCATTTATGCCTTGCTCATTGATTTCCTCGCGTTTCACTGCGTATCATACTGTGTATGGTTGTGTATGTGACAAATAAAGATTTGAATTTAAATTAGATTTGAATTTAACACAGAAAATGTGTGTGCTAAAAGAGTTACTGTACTTCTGAAGTTTATACAAACATGGATGTGCCCGATCTCGATTCCCCTAAAAATTTCAGGTTGATAACTTGATAACAGCCGTGTTTTTTGAGAGATGATTTTATATGTGCCCGAAAAATGGGCAATTTTCAGCGCGATATTGTCTCGCTTCAAACAATAATCATTTAAATGCAAATTATTCATATATATATATTTTTTTTTAGTATTCATACTAAAATTTGTGTAAGCTTCTAGAAGCGTATGGCCTGTAAAAATCATTGCTTAAATAGTTTTTTGGTAAAAGCTTAAAAGGAAAAAATCTGTAGTGTCCGTAACCATGTCTAATTCATGTTGCAATATTTTAACAATTTTGCATTTGAATAGAATAGAACTGGCCAAGTTTCATCTGAATGACAGTTAAGATCGTTGAAAGATTTGAATTCAAAAAAGTAACGGACAATACAGACATAAAAGGGCATGAAATTGTGTTTAGCAAATGTGTTTCTTTTTATTTGATAAAAATATAAATGTGTAGCGTATTTACAAAAAACCAAAGCATGGATCGGGAGATAAAAAGCATTAAGTAAAAATGCTGTTATATGATCCTGTCTGAAAATTCACTTTTTCACCGAGGTGCTTAGGCTGAAAATACAGAGCTGAATTCTTGTTTGAATTCAAACTTTCAGTGTATAAATATCAAAATCAATCCCTTTTGTCTTTCAGCCTAAATATAACACAGTGATTATATATATATATATATATATATATATATATATATATATATATATATCAGGAGAAGAAAATGCCCTGCGACTTGTTTTTTTGTGCCGCACGTTCAAAGCATTTGCGTTTGAAAGGACCTCGGGAAGCTCTATCTCGGGAAATATCCTCATGTCAGTTCTTCATAATGAAAGCAGACGCTCTTTGTCAAAGCCGGCCGTCATTTAGCATCATTTAACCATCGGCGTCTTACAGAAAGCATCCGAGAAAAAACATCTAATGGCTGAGCCGTGGTTGAGGAGCGTCAGTGACGAGCGTGGTGAAGCTTCCTAAATATAGGCCGCGTGGAAGAAAGCAAGTAATAACGCTGGCTTTATGGTATATTTTTATATGACTGCGATGCTGAGTTCTGGATTCTGATTCATCAGAGGGTGGGGATTCGTTTTTCCGTTACAGGGTCTCGGACAACCGGCAGGATTATATAATAACGCCGCTTGTTCTTATGTTTCCATGGTAACAAATAAAAGTCATTAATAAGTATAAATGATGTTTGTAGGGAAACTTTTATTCTATCTTTTATTAACTCCAGCCTCAGGAGGTTTTCCCAAAAGTTCAGGAGGAGTTTAGGCTTTTTGCAGTTTCTTTTTTTTTTTGGGTGGGATGTAACTGAGTATGTGTACTGTACTTAAGTACTTAAGAGGTCAGGGGTCGGTCAGGTCCCAGGTTCAAATCCCATGACCATTAAGTTGTCCCAGTTGGGCCCTTGAGCGAGGCCCTTAACCCTCAACTGCTCAGATGTGAAATGAGATAAAAATGTAAGTCGCTCTGGATGAGGGCATCTGCTGTTAGACCTAAATTTAAAGTAAAAAACCAAAACTTCGTCTGGCTCTGCATTCTATACACACGCACATGCCATGAAAAAAAAAAAATTCTCTTTAACAAAGCTGTTCTTTCTCTTCCCTCACTTCACAGAGTTTGTTTTCAAGCCACGTGAGATCGTCATACACTGAAGTATAAGGAAATATATTTGAATAAATGGCAGCCAAACAGTGAGAAATGAGAGATCTGGGCCGAGGACGTTCCCCGAGGCTCTCGGTGGAGGACGGAGGACATTTAAATACCCTGAAAAGTTGGAGTGTTTAAATGCCACTAATATGAATCAGAGAGATGAATCGGGATGCGTGTAAATCCTGTACACACCTTCAGCACACAGTCAGTAGGAGCTGATCAACACAACATCGACGGTGTGACGGGCTTTACAGTACGTGCTCGAGACTTAAGAGTTCGCTTAAGTTTTAGTTAAGTCCTGTCGTAATGTATGAATACATTATATATAAAATATGATCATTTAAATATGTTTCAGCTTGTTAATTTTGAGTCTACTCTCTTTTAAAAAGAAGCAGTGAGAGTGAAATGTATTTATTTAAGCTACATTGGCGGACTATACAACAAAATGTAGATAATAACAAAAAATATTAAATACTCTATTGTAGCAAGATATACTCTATCAAACGAATTACAACTTCACAATGGTCATGGTAACTCCTCTACACCACACCACACTGTCTTGATGATTAATATATATTACATAAGAGGTGTTCGAGTCAAACCGGGAATTGTGATGAACTTTCTGGTGAATGAAGGCGTAAAACAGGTGATTGACATTTACAGAAGACTTCAAGTACAGGACGGTGATAAAACATCTGAAAAGTGCAAACATTTTAAAAAAGGCCGTATGTCTGTGAATCACGATCCCGGCCGAGGTGGCTCTGAGCCCACTGCAGTCGTTTCCATGAACATTCGGCGAGTGGAACGTCTGATCCTCGAAAAATCGACGGATAACTTGTCGCCATCTTGCTGAAGAGACGCATCTGTGTGTGTGAACTGTACACACAATCATTCACCGACACCACTTGCACATTACAGGGACTCGGCTGGGAGTTATTTCCACATGCCCCGTACAGTCCTGAAGTCATTTCCACATGTTTTGGCTGTTAAAGGAGTTCCTGGGAGGCCAACGTTTCAGACTTGAATCAGACAGGCAGTCCGATCAGCGTACTGAGAGAACTTTCCACCTTGATTGGATTCAAGCACTACTGTAGTGGGATAAGTGCATTAGAGTAGCAGGAGATTATATGGAGAAATAAAGGGAGCTTTTACTCTCATAAGACCAGATCTGACCAATCAGAATCCAGCTCAAGGACAAGAATCGAAGAGTGTAAATAGAATGATGGAGAAGGAACACTGGGACAATGTTTTAAAGAATGAAACAAATTCTTTAACATTTAGTGGCTGAATTTGTTTGAAAACAAAAAAAATGTTTCATAAAAAAAAAAAAAAAGCAATTGCGCAAAGCAAACAGAGGTTTGGGGAAAGGCTGTGATGTGATTCTGCCCCCTGTAGGCTCGTTTAGGAAGTGGCAGGTACACAGAGTTCTGAAATGATTTATTCATCTTATATACTTTAATGTAGTACTGATTGGACAGAGTGTGTTGATTAATTTCCAATGACAGTGGCTTTATTTTTTTATTAATGAGCTCATTCTTATACTTATAGGCTTTTTTATTTTCAAAGTGAGCCGTTTGTGTAAAAAGTTTGGAAGGAGTCTCCAGTGTCAGCGCTTTGTAACAGTCAGAAGTAAAGCTGCAACCTTTAGTTTAAACCAAAAAGGAAAACAAGAGGTTACTGAGATGTAAGTGATGATGAGAAGAAACAGTACTTTCATGCACACTCCACAACATCAGACGCAACTTTAAATGGATAAAAGAGTACAAATTGTTGTTTAGCAAATAAGAAAGATATGCGTTATGTTCTTCACTTAGTCATACTGAAAGTCATCTGATGTAATTTTTATAACAGAACCAGTTTCTTTTTCGTGTGTGTGTGTGTGTGTGTGTGTGTGTGTGTGTGTGTGTGAGAAAGTCCCTATAAACAGTGGTCTCTCTGTGTTTTTGGCTTGAGAACTCTCTGCCCTCGGACCCGCAGAACACTATATTCTACAACCTCAATAACATCACGTCCTCGACTCCGATACGCACATCTTAGATCGGGGCCTCCGTTTGGCCTTCATAACACAGTTATAAGCACTGGATACACGCATATACTGCATATATGAAGATGTCAAAACTCTTCGTTTGGAATGATGTCGTTCATTAACATTCTGGATAAAAGTTGTGTGTTTTTTTTTAAATCAATATTAAATTCCTTTGTTGCTTGTTAATGGCATGTTTGTGAAGCTTTATGATGCTTTCTTATGATCCACCTGTGCTCTTTCAGTCAGGTAT
>JAOVVA010079561.1:0-12906 GCA_028565275.1 Leiocassis micropogon
TATTACATTGAGGCTTGCACTTGGTGTGTGTGTTATATCAGACCACACTGACATGCATCCATTCAAAGACTGAGCTTTTCTTAAAGATTCACCAGGATCCGCCCACCGGCCACATTTCTGATATGGCGGCATGGTGGTGTAGCGGTCTCCTTGCACCTCCATGACCCGGGTTTGATTCCCGCCTCGGCTCTGCGTGCATGGAGTTTGCATATTCTCCCTGTGCTTGGTGCATAGGGAGTAGTATGAGCTTCTGTTATGTCACATTTCTATTTTAAATGCATGTGCCCACTGTCTTTCTGGTACACCCAGGTCGCGATGGCACAGGTTCTTGGGTGGGCCTGCTCATCGTTGCATTGCATCTAGATTTTCATTGGTTAGTGTTGCCGCCTGGCATCTACAGGGTCCGGGTTTGATTCCCGTCTCGGGTCTCTGTGCGTGGATTTTGCATGTTCTTTCCGTACTTTCATGGGTTCCTCCGATTTCCTTCCACAGTCCAAAGACATGCAGATTAGGCGAATAGGCGTTCCCAAATTGCCCGTAGTGTATGAATGAGCGTACGAGTGTGTGTGTATGTGTGTGTGTGCGCCCTGTGAAGGATTGGCACCCCATCCCGGGTGTACTCCGCCTCGTGCCCTGGGATAGGTTGTATACAGGATAAAGCGGTATAGACAACGAGTGAGTGAGTGAACCTTCTGATAAATCAGTATCACTAGAACAATTAATCAGCAATATATTGTGATGAAGTCTTATATTGTAATGCTCTTACTTTCAATAGAAATTCCATTTAAATCCTCATTTACACCTTTAGGATTTCCTCTGGTTGTGGGTTTCAGAAATGTTTATAGAGGTGTGCACACTGCATCATATGTGTGTCATGTGTGTCACTATGCCTTTAGTATATTATGGGATATTTGAGTGCTATGTAAGAGGAAGTCGTATAGGGTGGACAGATGGAAAGGGATGTGGGGGGGATCATGCAGGAAGGAAATAGAATAAGGCAAAAAAAAATTGCATCAGTGCATGTTTGTGGTCTAGAAAGTGCATGTGTATGTTGCTTTTCTCTCCTACATAGGTGTTTGAAGAGGATTCTATGTCTGAAAGAATTATATCATGGTATCATATGGCTTGTAGACTTGGCTGCATGCCTTTCGGGCTGACTCAGTCTTATTCTGATTTCTGCTTTAATGAAATTAGGCATGAAGCATGGGTCTAGCTTTTTTGTGTGTGCAGCAGGGCGAGAAGTTAAAAAAAAGAATGAAAGGGAAAAAAAAAAAAGAAAGGAGTGTGGCTCCCGTTGCAGCTGCTGCTCCTGCTGTGGGCAGTTGTTGATCAGACTGTGGTCAGCTTTGCAATCTCTCACCTTGTATGGCGCTATTCTGGGAAAATAACACCTAGGTATTTCTATGTTAAGCTGCAAATATTCCGTGAAGAGAGAGAAAGAAAGGAAGAGAGAGAAAGAGAGAGAGATAGAGATAGCATATTGGATATTATACTCCCCACGTTGTTTAACAGAAGCAATGTTAAGGCATATTAAGGATCTATAAAAAGCTGAAACATTGCAGCAGTTAATAAACATTTTTCATTTGGGCGCACCAAAAATAAAATCGTAAAGCATGTTTTTTCTTCTCTTTCGTTTTCTATTGCCATATGGTTGTACCAATTTCTTTTCTCATCAGTCATTTCTTATTACAAGCCTTCCTTTTTACGCTCTTTAAAAAGACCCCAAGACTTGTGTTTTTGCAAATAGATGTAACAGTAAAGCAGAACACAAACGTTATAGGATCTTAATCGTGTAACTCTCCTACCACAGTTCAACACACGCTTTAAATGATTTTCTTTTCACAAAGAGTGCATTACAGAACTTAATCCCCAGGCGAAATGTTCGCCCGCCTCCCAAAAATGTGCCAGAATAAACTGCTAAATAAATGCTGCTCTTAGACCTGCTGCTCTGTGGTCTGGAAGATTGTATGGTGAGATGCGATATCCTTTACTTTATTTTTTCATTACCCTGTGAGTGGCATTCTGTTATACTCCGCAGTTTGTTGAAGGGAAGACAGATAGGATCAGCAGATTGGTTGTACATAGATCATGATAATAAAGAAGTTGCAGTCAACCTTATTGCCATAAATGCAAACTAAAATTCAATCATTCATCTGCTATACTGCTTATCCTGTACAGAGAGCCTGGAACCTATGCCACGAGACTTTGGGCATGAGGTGGGGTACACCCTGGACAGGGTGGCAGTCCTTTGCAGGCCACACACACATATATACACACACACACACACACACACAATCAAATTTGGGAAAGCCTAATCTGCATGTCTTTGGACTGTGGGAGGAAACCGGAGTACCTGGAGGAAACCCACCAAGCACAGGGAGAACATGCAAACATCATGCACACAGACCCGACGCGGTAATCGAACCCGAGCTCTGGAAGTGCAAGGCGACAGTGCTAACTACTACACTACTGCTTGCGAACTAAAATTGAGTAATATTTCAAAAAGATATTTTGAGCATTAATGGACGTTTTAACCCGAATGAATGAACGTTGAGGGTTTTTGGGTTCTCCTTCTCTTAGGTTTGTGAACATGGACCTCTCTCCTCAATTCAGATTTCAGTTGAGGTCAAGTCCAAGTGATTTTAGCCAACATTTCTGTGCTGAAATATATAAACGTTCACATGTTAACTTCAGGTCATTTTTATTCAGCGTTATCTATTCGTAGTGGCTTTTGTGCCCGAAAGAAGGATCTGAAAGTTAATTGTGTTTAAGCCCGGTGTGTAAGGAAAGCATAATCCAATCTCTTGTGAGCAATGTTGGAAGTAACGCATTAGAGTACTTGGATTACTTTTTTGATGTAACGAGTAATCTACCGCGTTAGGTCCGCCATTTAAGTACTTAGTTATTTAGTTATATTTTCAAAAATGTAATCCGTTATTCAGACAATTTATGTAATCCGTGAGCCAGACAGCAGTCATTCCCAATCCATTAATGTGTGTGTGTGAAAGTCGTCCTACAAGCCCCGCCCCCGATAACTCTGTTATTCCTGCGGTTATAACCCTATCTCACCTTTGTGGTTTGACCATGAGAGGACCGACACACGGAAAGATGGAAACCTAATCACAGCGCCAAAACTCGCCGTGAATCATGATGAACCGTACTTACAGCCACCGAGCGAAACCGCGTAGGTGAGATATGAGGGGTATTAGTAGTTAACAGATTATGAGCCAAACTTCACTGAGTGATGATGGTAGAATAATTATAAAGGACTTGACTAAAACAACATGCATGAGGAATCACAAAGGAGGTTTCATTCTCTGCAGTGGAAAAGTACTCGAACTAGTTACTTTTAACAGAAAGTAACACTGTAATGTAACTGATAACTTTTTAAAGACAGTAATTTTGTAATGTAATTAGTTACTTTAAAAAGTAACGTCCCCCAACACTGCTTGTGAGGCACCTGGAAGACATGAGATCATATATAATATATTAATCCTTGAAGCTCAGGGCTGCAGAAGGCTCCTCAAGAACGTAACCACCTTCTTCAGCACAAGCCGCACCATTTCTCATAACGCCGCATATGTTTTTTTTTACGGGATCTGCCTTATCTATCCCCATCTATCAACCTATTAAGCTGAAATGCAATAAGAGCGAGGCAGAGGCCGGCTATACTTCATGTAGCGGAATGGCTTTTCATGTAATGCTTCAGCTGTCAAACCACACCCGAGTCCTTTTTGTTTTTTTTTTCTTGCCTACTGAATTCCTGCATATTTAATCTTGTTCTACTTTTAACTTTAATCTACTTCGTACCATTTCACCCTGCCCCAAAGCCCTTTTCTTCTCTGGAGAGCCACTGATGGACCTCTGAACAAAATCCTTAAATCTCAAGTCCTACAATCATCAGTGCTGAGGGTTTCAGGGTAGGGCCTCCATGGATTAGACTTGTTTGTCCTGCCCATCAATGCACTATGCCATCGTTTACTTTTTTTCAGCAATTTGTGCTGTATTGGTTTATCTGACCGGACAGACTGGCCTTTGGTCCCCATGGGCATGGCTGAGCCTTGGGTGCCCATGATCCTGTCACCATTTTTCCTTGGCTGGTGCATACCTGGTGATCAATGTTTTATATTTTCTTTCTCAGCAATGACGCACTCTGTCAAAGTCCTTGAGATTGGTAAATGTATTCTAAGCAATCTCACTACCTTGGCAGTCTGCTATCTGTCTCACGTCCACACGCTTGCCATTTACAGGAGACCCGTCTATTCGGAGTTGTCTCTACTTTTGTCTTATGCTGACGCTGAGGTTGTAGATGTTTATGTAGGCGCTAGCGACGCCCCGATTTATCAGTATGAGTTTTTGCGTAATAAAACAAAAGTTGACTTTGTTATTTTTCTTGAATAACCAGATTTAGCACGCTCTGACCCACACAAATAGCTTTACCATATTTAGTCACTTTTTTTTACGGTTGCATCAAATGCGGCATTAAGTAAATACAGCAAAAATGTCTAATATTCCGCCTGCTCGAATTGTAGATGGTTATTTAAATTTGGCCTTTGTATTTTTTGGGGGTTGTGTACTGGTTTCACCCTGACCTTATAAGCTATGGATCAGACTCAAGATGGCTCAAATGTTCACTAAATCGCAGTCTGGGAGTTGAAGATAGATGTTTGTAAAGGAGTAGGAGAACAGAATGTGGGCGCTTTATAGAAGCTGTTGAAAATTTGGCACGAGGTATTTTGTCCACAGTGGCGCATTATCGTCTCTGACCAAATGAATAAGTTCTGGAGCCTATAGAATAAGGGGCCTGGAGCCTATCCCGGGGGACTTGGGGCACAAGGCGGGGTACAAACCTGAATGAGGAACCAATCCATCACAGGGTGCATACACATACTGTATATACACACACTCACATGCTCATTTGGGAACGCCAATTAGCCTGCATGTCTTTGAACTGTGGGAGGAAACCGGAGTACCTGGAGGAAACCCACCAAGCATGGGGAGAACATGCACACAGGAGCGATGCGGGAAACGAGCCCGAACCATGGAGGGGCAAGGTGACAGTGCTACTGTAAGCCACAGTGCTGGATAGTCTTTCATAATGGTGTGTTTCAGAGTGCATCCATACATTCGTCTCATCAAATCTGTATAATCTCTAAAAACACCCTCTCTGTATAAACCCTAAATAGTGAAGCATCTAAACCCCAATCTGTAAGCCATTTAAAAGCAGAATGCACGGAAGCATCCGAGCGTTTTTATAGTCTTAATCGGAATCAGATTGGCATCTCTTTAATTTATTTAAATAAATCATTAAATTTATTATTCATTTAATTCTTATTGTGGTTTATAACTTTTGCAATAGACATTGCTGCACACAAAGCAGCTTTATTGTGCTGTTGATTTATATTTAGATCCCTAATGAGCAAACCATCGGCGACTGTCTCTAAGGCGGCATGAGGAAGAAACTATGAGAGGAACCAGATTCAAATGGGAACCCTTTTCTCTTCTAGTGGATTGTGGCATTATAAATCTTTACTCTTCTACAGTAATATTCCCATTTAAATATTCCCATTTAACACCGTGGTAGTCAACATTCACACGCGTATTCACACACTACGGGCAATTTGGGAACGCCAATTAGCCTAATCTGCATGTCTTTGGACTGTGGGAGGAAACCGGAGGACCCGGAGGAAACCCACCACCACGCATATATCCATGCAAATGTTTTATTTATATATATATAGTCATCGTAAGTCTATAAAAAATAAGCAATTATGTTTGATGGGCTTGTGTATTTCTTGTATCGAATACAAACAACAATCTTTATTCAGTATTTAGTGAATCTTCATTTGCACGCTGCGCAGCTGTAAAGGAATGTGAAAGGACTCGTTGCTCTGTCATACCGGGCTCTCAGTTCGGGTATTTTCCTTGCGGGTATATATATTCTCTCTCTCTCTCTCTCAAAAAAAAAATTTAATAAATAAACTGCCTTTTATTACTGCTACAGTTTCAGAACATACGAGACAAACCGGTTTTAAACTTCCCGCAAGAGGAATAAACGTTTATTGATCTGTCCATTCATCTTTGAAGGTTCAGTTTTCATAGTCTACTTTCCTTTTTTGAGAATGTTTCTTCGGCACACTCCGTCTATAGACTGTAAACTATCACATTGATTGGCTCTGTTGAATGGCGCATATAGCCACGCCCACCTCGAGAAAAAAGCGGCTATGTAAATTATTCTTTTTATTAGAAAAGCCTCAGGGTTTGGACAGAACTGTCACTCGGTTCGGGTCCGGAAAACGCTCCAGCATTTAGTGATGGCCGATTTAGTTCCCCGTGTGAGGTCATCCACAACGACAGAGGGGTGAGTCAGGATCAGGCACCAAGATCACATCAGGCAGAAGGAATGTGTCTACTGCTCAGCAGAAAGACGCGGAGAGAAAGAGCAGATTATTGCTGTAGGTATGCTCCTCAATCAATGTCCTATTGTTAGAGGTATTTTTATGGCTCAGGCCAATGTTTTATTCAGGGATTTTTTTTTTTTTTGTTTATCCCCACCAGGCTCTCAGATTCATGTCATTCCACAGCAAAAACTAAACTTGACCGGTGTTACACAATGCATCATATTGTTTGATGCTAAAAAACTGATTTCCACACAGGAATCCAGTGCACCGCTTGTGTATTTTAGAAAAAGCGACGCACTCTGCTGCATCGACAAGAAAGTGGAAAATCAAGCACATTGCCTGGGAATCTCAACTGTTAAATCAACTAAGAGCAAATTCATTATTTTTCGTTAATCTCGGTGTCCTACACGGATCGACAAATCAATGGACAACCCCGGATCAGCAATAAATCCAGCAAGGTCCGGACTCCCGTGATCACAAACATGCAGTATTAAGGGTTTTTTTTTTTTTTTAAATGAGCTCAATCAGCAACACTGCCCTAAGCAACCATTAACACTCTCAGTAATTACACGAACAGAACAAATTAGCTTCCTGATCCAAACCTGCACGAGTGTACACTGCTCAAAGTATGTGTTATCTGAATCTCTTATCTAAATGGTGAAATATCTGGATATTAATATGGTTGTTTTCTTTCGGTGATTAAGAATTAATTACATTCCTGTCCCTCTGTTCAGATCCAGCATGGAGGTCCTGAGAGTCGTGGGCTTCAGCATGCTGCTCTGTGTAGGTAAGAAATGCAGGTTTTTCTTTTAAATCCTTCATGATTATTGGTTATGACAGCAAAATGAAGTGTTATTAGTCATATTTGAGACTACCTACACCAGCAATTAAAAAAAAGCATCAAATTATTGGGCTGCATCCAGGAAAGGAAATAATAAAGAGATTTGAAATTACTGGAACTGGGTTAAGAACCTTCACAATGTGATGAGAACTCACAGGATTGGGACTAAACAGCTGTTTGTCCATAAGAAAATCACTTGTTAGTGAGAGTAATTAGAAGGGAAAAAAATGATAGGATTTGGTTGGGGGCACAAAGATTGGGCTTTAGAGAAATGGAAAAAGGTCATGTGATCAGATGAGCTCAGATTGACTCTATTCCAAAATGACGGGTGTGTCAGGGTGAGAAGGGAATCATACCCACTGTATAAGCCTCTGGACGCAGTGTTTCAGTATGATCTGGGGTTGCTTCAGTTGGTTAGGTCTAGACTCCTATTGTTATGTGGCAAAAAAACGAAGTCAGCTGACGACCTGAATATACTTTCACACTCACTACATTGTGTGCTGTAATCAAACATAAAGGGTGAAATCTTCGAGCATGCATCTTTTTTTTTTGTTTGCCAGGCAGTGTATTTCGATCAATGGTTTTAATAAAAATGATTTTATGTATTGTTATATAAAATAAAAGAAATGAATAAACATGAAGAAATCGCTCTAAGTGTTTAAACTTGTGATTTGCGGTGAAATGATTCACTTGTGTCAGACTTGAGTATTAACTTACATACTTTATTTTTCAGCTTTCTCTGAGAATCCAACTGGTAAGACATGAACAAAAAAAAAACAATGAACAAATAAATGTTCTTTATAAATTCTAAGTGAAACCACTCCCATCTGTAACTGATCGATCTCTATGTGCTTTGGTGTTTCTTAATGAAAGATGTGGCGGTGTTCTTGGGCGAGGATTATCATATCTCGTTGCCGGAGGGTGGTGCCAAGGTGACCTTCAAGCCCAGTATCGGTGGAACGGACCGGGAGCTGATGAAGGATGGGGAAGTGGTGAACCCGCGGGGCAAAGTGAACCAAGCGCTTAGTCACCTGATTCTGGAGAATATTGGAGAAAGCGATGAGGGCGTGTACATCATCACATCTGAACAGAACCCTGACGTCATCAAGCAGATCAATCTGTTCGTCAGAGGTAATACACGGCTCAGTCAAATAAACCCTCCAGGCTCTGTCACAGACTTACAGTGGTTAATTCTTATACACTCTTATGAATAGAATTGTACTGAGATAAGATAATGGTAATAGCTTTATCCACCTCTGAGCAATACCCAGATTGGTCAAAAACTTCAAAGGACTTCTCTGCTGTTGGTGTTTATATACGAAGTGTATAAATCGTACATGATATAAAAGATCTCAAATCAAATGACTGTAAGTTAGAGGCGAAGAGTCTTTCCATTTCAATTAAGGATTTCTTCTTGCATGAAGTGAGCTGAAAGCAATCCTATCAGATTGATATCTGTGTATTTTAAACTCCTAAGAGGAAACGTCCAAACGTTGTCATGTACAGTGATGGAGCAACTGATTTCTCCAAGATTTCCTAGAAAGTCACTGACTCCCACATTTAAACCATGTACAATACTGTGGATGAAAATGATATACATCGATCGTATGTAGACTCTAGACTATTCAGTTCAACTTTAGACCAATTCATAGACCAAGTCATATACAGTAATAGGTACAGTAAAACCTACTTATAACCATCTGTCAAAGGAATTGAAAGGGTGAACAGGTCATTCCTTAAAACCTATGCAGCAGATCAAAGATCATTAAAAAAGAGTCTTAATATAGTGTAAATCCCTCAAGGTTTCACATACAAGGGGTGTTCTTGTCAAACTGGGACTTTTGATTATGCAGAATAACAGAAAAACGGTTATGAGAGTAAAAACTCCCTTTACTTCTCTATATAATCCCGTTACACTAATGCACTTATCCCAACGTTTCACTAGTGCTTGGACACCATCGACTTAGAAAGATTTCTCAGTAAATTGAATCCATGAACGTCTGAAACGTCTGAAACGTTGGCCTCCCAGGAACTCCTTTAATGGCCTGAACATGTGGAAATGGCTGGAGTGAGATCAGGACTGTACAGAGGGATGTGGCAGCCGAAATCCTGTAATGAGTTCCTGTCCCCACAGACACATGCATCTCTTCTGCAAGTTGGTGACAAGTAATCAGTCGTTTTTCACAGACCAGGCGTTCCTCTCAATACATGTTCACAGGAACGACTGCAGCGGACTCCGAGCCACCTCAATCAGGATTGTCATGCATGGACTTTTTAAAACGTTTGCACCATTCAATTGTTTTACTGAGGCTAAGAGTCTCATCACTGTTCTGTGCTTGAAGTCTTCTGTACATATTGATTGGTTTTACACCTTCATTCGGGAGAAATAGTTTATTAGTTTATATATATATATATATATATATATACAGGTGTAAATCTTTTCACACAACGTTTGCTCTTTTTCGGCATTTGAATTATTGAGAGAGAGAAAAATTAATTTAATGCAGTAATACTACATAATAAGTGTATTAGTGTTTGTAATTAGCAATAGTAGATAAATAGAATTTTAATAGTAAAAATTGTTTAATAATAGCTTAATAGCATTTTTAGAGAATTTAGAGAACAATTATTAATAATAATAATAATAATAATAATAATAATAACATAATCCCATTATTCTTTATTTTTCAATTGAAGAAAAAAATTTCAAATGGATTTTTTTATTCGAACCTCAAAGGGATAGAGAGGCATAAAATGATTGTGTAACATCCATGAATTGTAGCCTGCTACACATTAGTACTTATGTACAGTGTGTTGTAGTCACACCGAAGCGAATGCAGCATCAGCCCCGAATAGTGTGCATTATTACAGGGTGCATGTGGTTAACAACACGGGGGTGTAATGATGCAGAAGGTAATTGCAGCTCTGTCAAACCACCCTTGGCGCCTTCCGTTTTTCCGTTTTGTCTCTTCCTTTCATTTTCATTCTTTCCTCAAAATCCCATATTCTTTGTACAGATTGCTCGGCGGAGACGAGTGTGATATACGGAGCCGACTTCCACATTATGCTGCATGAAGCCTCTACCCCTGTGACTGTGGGCTTTCGTCCCAGCGCCGTGGAGGCCAACCAGACGTCTCAACCCGCAGTGGAGCTTCTGAAAGCTGATGGAACTTTCCATGATGGTTACGAGGGCCGCCTGAGCGTTACCGAGAACCGCCTTGTCCTGAGAGCTGTGACTGGGACTGATGAAGGCAGCTACACCATCACTGAAGTCAATGGGAAAGTGATCAATAAGATCTGCCTTAATGTAAAAGGTGAGAAAAAGGAAGATGGTCGAAGGTGGAATAACAATCAACTTATAGTCTTAACCTATAGGTCTTATAGTGCCTCATTTGTAAAATAAATAAATAAATAAATAAAGTGAGAAGGCTATAAATATTGGCAGCGCGGTGTCTTTTAGTGGTTAGCACGGTCGCCTTGCCCCTCCAGGGCACGGTTTCGAATCTCGCCTCGGGGTCTGTGTGAATGGAGTTTGCGTGTTCTCCCTGTGTTTAATGGGTTTCCTCCGGGTACTCTGGTTTCCTCCCACAGTCCAAAGAATGCGCGTGAGTGTGTGTACATGTGTGTCCTGAGATAGATTGGCAGCCTGTCCAGGGTGTACCACACCTCGTGCCCTAAGTCTCCTGGGATAGGCTCCAGGCCCCCCGCGACCCTGTACACAGGATAAAGCGGTATAGACGATGATGACGACGATGGGTTATAAATATACTCTTGATCAAAGGTTTTCTGTATCGATAGGCTCACAGGTTAACACACACACATACACACACAAACAACACCACATTAGTCTGAAAATGGTGTCTAGGTCTTGGCATAGTTGCCAAGCTCCCTGTCAACATGATTGGCTTTTGTTGAAACGTAATGGGTGTAATAATGACTCAGGAAGCTTGGTTGACTTAATCCTTGGCCCTTAAGTACCCATTATCACGGGCATAATGATCGTGTAATATTAATAGTGCACCAGTTAAGTTTGAAGTTGTATCACTGAACATGTCCTTTCATCTTTTATAAAAGGGAAATTCTGAGACAGGACCCAGGCGAGTGTGGGGGGGGGGAGAGTTTAGGTTGTAGCAATGCGGGAATCGATTCTGGCTTTTATAGCACAGCCAGATGAGAAGGCAGGACAAATGGGAAAATGACAGAAGACGTGGCACAAGAGAGGCAGGCAGGATGTATAGATGGGAACAAATGAACGAGATCTTTCGGGACAGTGCATCCATTTGAAGCAACGATACGACCGCAGTGAGATACTGCAACAATGCAGTGAACTAATAAATTGTTTAGAATTCCTCCTATCTTGACTGCACTATCCATCTTATAAAATATTCATGCTGTCTCTTCCTCTCCTCCACTGACCTCATTCCCATTCTCATACTCTTTGTTCACCATTGTCTCCTGCTTCTCTTCTCTCCTTTTGCATTGAAGAATAATAATGAAATCTTACCGCTTTCTTTCTTTGTGTCCTTGCAGAGTTTCGTAAGTTCATCACAGTGCCATATGGAGGCACGTTTAAGTTTAACCTGCATCTAAACAGTTCCTTTGCCCGTCTGACATACTCACCCGACTCCCCTGAAACTAACAACCCCAGTTTGATGCTTGTGGACAGAGGTACGATTAACCTGCCTCCTGAGCGCAACATGGAGGGCCGATTCTCCATGGAGGACTCGATGTGTATATTGGAGCAGGTGATGGCCAGTGATGCAGGAATCTATCAGGTCACTGATCTAGAGGGCTTCCCTGTGTCCAGAATCTTCTTGGGGGTTGAACGTAAGAAAACATAGGCATTTAATATTTCTATACATGTATGATATTTTATGTATACTGTACTATATGGCCAACGGTTTGTAGACACCGGACCATTCATGCCCATATGCGAGTACAATGGAACCCTGGATTACGAGCATAATTCGTTCCGGAAGCGGGCTCGTATTCCAAAACACTCGTAAACCAAATTTCATTTTCCCATAAGAAATAATGGAAACTCAAATTATTCGTTCCACAGCCCAAAAAAATAAATACATAAAAATAATGAATACAAAATATAAAGTAAAAATAAAACAAATTAACCTGCACTTTACCTTTAAAAAAAAAAGTCAAAAAAAATCCCAACAGATAAGTGTTTCCGTTTATGCGCGAAGGCGCTGTGTGTGTGTGTGTGTGTGTTTGGGCCTCTCGTTATGTGTGTGCACGCGCATAACTTGACACTGTCACGGTTCACAAACAACCACGCACACACACACACACACGCTAAAAGTGAGAGAGAGAGAGAGAGAGTGTGTGTGTGTGTGTGTGAACCAGCACGGTGTCAAATTACGCGCGCACACACACATAATGATAGGCTGAGGGAGAAAATACATTTTTAACCTCTAATGAGACTTTCTTTTGCTTTACACACCCGCACACACGTGTGTTATAAGAAACAGTACACGCATGCTGTAAACACAAAATAAAACGTGTTTTACACACACACGTGGTCACAGTGTTATAGTAAACAGTACACGACTGCATGGATGATACATGATACTCCGTACTCGTGAACCAAGACTTGTTCGTTTTCCAAGTCAAAATTTATTAAAAATCTTTGCTCGTCTTGCGGAACACTCG
>JAOVVA010079571.1:0-12905 GCA_028565275.1 Leiocassis micropogon
GACTTACATTTTTATCTCATTATACATCTGAGCAGTTGAGGGTTAAGGGCCGCGCTCAAGGGCCCAACAGTGGCAACAACAGTGGTGGTTGTGGGGTTTGAACCTGGGATCTTCCGAACCGTAGTCCAATGTCCAAAACCACTGAGCTACCCCTGGCCCCAGTGTCTTAAATGTCTTAAATTGCTCTTATGTGAAAAACAATGCATATAACAATTTAGAGGGTATTTAGTTTGTGTCCAATGAAGCACATATTAGCCTATTAGTATGTCTGGTGACAAAATGAAGCTAATATGGATATGAATAATTAACTTTTTTTGTATAAAATGCAAAACAACATAAATGAAAAAGTAAGAGTTTTTTAAATCATTCATTCAAACTGAAAAAAAGTTTTTAAAAGCCATTTTTTTTATTTATTATTTGTTACTTCAGGTAGTCTATTCATGGGAGAATCGTGATCTTTATTTTAAACAAAAAAAAATCGTGATTCTCGGTTTATCCAGAATCGAGCAGCTCTAGTTTCTAGAAACAATATTAGCCAACTGTTTTATTATTTCTGTTGATACTAATGTATTTATGACAAAATAGCTGTACAGTGAAACCTTAACACGGTTTGTGAGTGTTCCGCAAGATGAGCAAAGATTTTTAATACATTGTGCCTTGAAAAACGAGCAAGTCTTGGTTTACGAGTACCGAGTATCAGATATCACACATGCGCTTCTTGTTTTGACGCCGAGCGTCACGTGATCACAACTGAGCCAATGGTTTTTCTCTCTCTCGTGCCGCGTAATTGCTGGTAATCGTCTCCCCTGCTGGGTCTTAGTGCGCGTCTCTCACTGGTATAATCAACATCCGTGCACGCGTGTACTGTTTACCACGTGTGTGTGTGTGTGTGTCTGTGTGTGTGTGTCTGTCATCTTTTATTTTTTGTTTGTAAGCGTGCGTGTACTGTTTCTTATAACGTGTGCGCGCGTGTAAAGCTCTCGCCTTTAGTGTGTGTGTGCGTGTGTGTGTGTGTGTGTAAAGCACCCCCTCTTTGTTTCACACACACACACACACACACACACACACACTAAAGTTGAGAGAAAGAGAGAGTGTGTGAACCGGCGCAGTGTCAAATTAGGCGCGCGCACACACATAACGCACACACATAACAAGAGGCTGAGGAAGAAAATGGATTTTTAACCTCTAATGTGACTTTCTTTTGCTTTACACGTGCACACACACGTGTGTTATAAGAAACAGTACACGCGCTTACAAACACAAAATAAAAGATGTTTTACACACACACAAGTTTTTGTGAAGTTTACTGTGTAAGATGAGAACGGGGAGACGGGAGGGGCTGAAAATAAGAGTCTCCTCTTTAGCTCCACACACATACACACACACACACACACACATACACATACACAGCGCCTGCGCGCACAAACGGAAACACTTATCTTCGGGATTTATTTTTACTTTTTTTTAAGGTAAAGTGCAGGTTAATTTGTTTTATTTTTACTTTATATTTTGTATTAATTTTTTTTTTTTGGCTGTGGAACAAATAATTTGAGTTTCCATTATTTCTTATGGGAAAATTAAATTTGGTTTACAAATGTTTTGGAATACGAGCTCGCTTCTGGAAAAAATTATGCTCGTAATCCAAGGTTCCACTGTATATTTGTAGATAGTTTATTTACAATAACATAGCCTACATTTAAGAAAAACTATTGAGCTTCATATCTAACATTTTTGCACCATTCCCACATGGCACCTGTTGTATGTTGTCCCCTAGTAAAAAGGATGTATTACATATTTGCTGCCTCTGGAGTTGTCTTTAAGGGTCACTAAAGCATGGGAAAATAGGGCCAATATATTAATTATGGTATAACATCTAGTCGTAGTAACATGACTAAATGGGTTTCATTGAAATCGATGTAAACATACGGGATTAACATCAAGGATTAAATTTAGAATAGCATGAATAGTTGAAGTTCAACAAAAATTATTTCAAGTTAAATAAAAATATTTAAATTATGTTCAGTCAAAGTCCGCTGTTCATGTTAAATGGACACAAATATTTCAAGCTGGTTTAACATCATCCAATGTTGTTAAGATAATGTGGTGTAATCATGTGGAACCACTGTCCGCGATTGAATCATGTTTAACCAAAGTGCTATTTTTTTGAGTGTAGAAACTCATGAGATGAGTTTCTACATGATTCATGTCAAGTACACATGGCTCTCAGATAATCAAGTTCATTCTGAAAAGTCTAGGAAGACTGCAGGGTCTACACAGGACTATAGAACATAGTGTTCAAGATTGTTTCTTTCGTCAGCGTGTTTCTGAATTCTTGATTGTAGTTGGTTTATAGTTTATTATCACTCACTCACTCGTCTTCTATACGGCTTTATCGTGTATTCAGGGTCGCAGGGACCTGGATCCTATCCCAGGAGACTTAGGGCACGAGGCAGGATACACCTGGGCAGGGTGCCAATCCATCGCCGTGCACACACACACATACACACACTCACACACTCATTCACACACTATAGGCAATTTGGGAACACCATTTAGCCTAATCTGCAGGTCTTTGGAGTGTGTAAACTCCATGCACACAGAGACGGGAATCAAGCCTGGCCGGGAATCGAAGCTGGACCCTGGAGGTGTAAGGCGACAGTGCTAAACACTACACCACCGTGCCACCAAACACGCTAAAATCTAAAAAACTTGTTAATTGATTCAATAATTTCCACAACTTTAACTAAATTAAACAGAGTACTGGGTATGATTTACACAACTGAGAGTGCTCAATAGGGCATGAAGAAGCAATAAAACCTCCTCCATGTCTGCTTTTTTTTCCAGCTTGTATCCCCTTCAATGCCTAAAAATGAAAACTTAAAGGACTGGAAAAAATTATGTGTATCATTAAAGATTTTGCGTGTGCAGCTATGGTGAAGGAGTTGATATATCAAGGATATGCAATAAAGTGTGAAGAAAAAAAGCAAACAATAATATTTTTGGAAATGTCAGAAGAGCCACGCTGGCATGCAAATTTCTTACTTCAGTCACAATGTCTGCTTTGATCACATTAACAGTTTACAGACATAGACAGTACTGTGCAAAAGTCCTTCATGTCTTCATATTCTGCTTTCAAAGCTCTAGACTGTCTTGTAATTTTAAGATACTATTGAGGAATACGTAGGTCTCCAGACTTCCTGAAGGACTTTTTGCATCTCTCATTATTTTCAGTCCAGTCCCTGTACCTGAGCAGTTTCAGAGGAATGTTTTGTGTTTGTTAAGCTACACAGTGAAAAAAAAAAAAAAACATAAGGCATGAACCAGTGAGAAACAGGTGCAGATGATGACAGATGATCAGGCTGGTGATTAGTGTAGTGGTGATGCTGATGCTGAATGCTGAGTGGTTGAAACACGAGAGGGGAAATGAGGTCGCTGCTGAGGTTGTTACATAAACAACTAGTTATTAAACTGTATCTTTAGGCATTTTGCAACCTGTCACAGTAAACATTTGTTCCCGTTTCTTTAATTTTATCCACATCATTTAATTTAATTCAATGTAATTTAATATGAAACTATGAGAGCTGGTGTATGAACTGAAAATCGTCGCTGAATTTAAGGAACCGCAGTCAGAGTCGCAGTTCACACACCATGCTAATATTTTGAGATCTGTTTCATTTTCTGAGTGTTTTCACAAGCAGCGAGTCTTAACATAGACACAGATACAGACATTCAGAGCATGCTCTTTTATTGCTTGAGAACGTTAAGCCGTGAAAGTTGTCTATTTCTTTGCACCAAGCCAACAGATAGCTCCATTAAGCCACAGCCATGTAACCTGCTCCAAGCTCATCCTTGACAGAATTCAATTTCCTCCAGTGTCACACCTGAAATGGAGTCTGTTTTTTTTTCCTCTCAATCAATAGAAAATAGACGAGGTGCAGGAGAGAGGAAATGGGACTATGGGGTTTCCTCCAGAGCCTGAACCAGGGTTGGTGAATATTTATTCACACGTGACGCACGTCTTCCTCAATGCTTCACTTCCCCAGAGTTCTGATTCAACATGCTTGTGTTTTGGGTTTTATATTCTCCACAATCTCCTATGCTCTTTGTGTGTGTGTGTGTGTGTGTGTGTGTGTAGTCAGTGCTTGTGGATGTATTTCTCCTCACTTTTACTTTTATCTTTTTTACTCATGAATTATTAAATTCTTTGTGAAACCATATTTTTATCCGGGGGAGGGGGAGCAAGGGCAGTAAAAATGGAAAGAAAAAAAAAGTAAAATCACTAAGCAACCAATAAGAGTAGCCTGTTAATTCTGTAAGCACAATGACTTGCTGTGGAATGTGTCAATCATGCTGCACGAGCAATTGCTTGTCTGACTCAGTCTCACCAATGTGTGTGTGTGTGTGTATCTGTGCGTGATTATGACCATAAATTTGAGCAGAAATGTTTGTATTTCGTACTATTGCATTTTGTCTCACTCGAATCCTTGCCCTTTCTCAACATCTGTCAATGGAAGAAGTAATTCTGAGGTTAATTCTGATTGGCTTTTTCCTTGTCAATCATAATCAGCCACTCAGAACCGTTCTTCCTCCAGCCTCTGATTGCTCTGGTGTTGTAGCATATTGTCAGGCTGTGTGAGCTCGTCTGAGATCCTGATGGAATGAGAGAGGGTTTGAGTGAGAAAAAAACAATTTGTGTAGATGCAAACAAAAAGTTAGTTTCCTTTTCTGTCCAGTAAAGAGGCACTGACATGATGCCATGTGGTTTGACCTGTTGAACATCACTGTTGGACAAGAGGTAGGACTTGTTTTTCCTGTCTTTAATACCTTCTTGTAAGAAACCATCCTATCTCTAAAAGTTGATTGAAAATTGTTGATTCATTGGTGTTGAAAGCCCAAACTGACCCTCCCTCCCACGCCCCACAAAATCAGTCCTGGAGCCGGCCTTGCGGTCACACCATCATTTCTAAGAGATTTTCAGCCTCAATGAACAGTGACGTCAATCTGGTGGTTCTTGCTGTAGGGAAGGTTATGTTGCTGAGCGCACCAACTTCTGGCAAACTACAGGCATGCACACAGACACACAAATAAAGCCACTTTGTTCCTGGCATAGCAGGATAAAAAATCTTCATTTATGTATTTTGCTTATTTTTGTATTTATGAAAACCTGTTTATTTCTAATTATTTATAGAAAAACAGCAAAAATTGAGAAACATATAAACTTCAATGTGTTGATTTGTATGTACAGTAAACTATGTCAGTCACCTTAGGTCACAGGATTACGTCTATAACACAAGCCATGCTGAGGAACAGGGAAAGGATCCTCTGGAAGATTTAAATATAAAGGTTTTGTCTGTAAATTGAACTCGCTCTTTAAATGATATCTTTATGTTTCATACATTGGAGGACCCAAAACCAGTCTCATTATGTGCTGGATTTAATAATCTACTTTAAAATAATCTACTTTCTCAATGTAAACAATGTAAACAAACACCTGCACCAATAGGTAAACTGAAGGTAAACTGAATATTTTTACTGGGATTAGTTCATATTTTCACTTTAACTGAAATAACAGCGCTGATACCGTATAAGTGAATTTTAACGCTCTGGAGTAGATTTAAGACTAAACTATATACGTATATATATATATATATGTGTGTGTGTGTGTGTTTGTTGGTGTTTGTGTAAAAAGATTACAGATTGTGTAAAGGATTTGTTCTTGCTACTGACCAGAATAAAACCTCCAGCAAACATGAAGGCATCGACCAAGTTCATCTGTAATTAAAATACACAGAGATAAATAAACAATCTAATTCCACGAAGGCATTTTTTTTTTCGTGTAGCACATGTTCATTATCAGGTGTTTTGTCACAGTGAGAAAAGCTAATTAGTTATTATCATGTTTTTGGAACAAATACCTGAGATATAATTATCACATTTACAGGATGCTGCTTCAGCTTTCCAAAGAACAACATGAGGCAAAGCAATACATATAATACACTGCCTGGCCAAAAATAACAAATCACTGTAAGAATTTGCATACAGTATGGAAATTCTTAAGCGCCTTTGATTGGATATTTCCTGCAGTGATTAATGTGTTTCCGCTGCAACAATAACCCTCTTTAACCCTGATAAATAGACTGAGTAACAACCATGACAGATGTTGAACGATGTTAAAGCACTGTAAAAACTTGATTAATGTTGAATGAATTAATATTCTATTGTTGCACCAATGTTTTACAGTGGAATTTGTTAAGACAACAGCTAACATTATGTACTGTACGTGAAAAGTTTGAAAAGACATTGAATTAACTAACAAACGAACTAACTAACTAACTAACTAACAGATTCTAACAACCTGACTATTAGAATCAAGCTAGTAATTTACCTTTACTGATATGCAATAGCTTGTTTTGTAAAACATAAAGCCACGGGAAAACCCCATGAGTTTGAAGCGGAAGTGCCAAAGCATGCAGTTCTTTGAATGACCACAAGGGGTTGGCTCTAAAAGTGAGTCAATCCCCATAGAGCTCTATGTTAAAATCTTTAAACTTTACAACAGAAATAAACATGTCTACAGCCTGGTACAAAGGATTTTTTCATGTAACTAATTTTATATAATTATATATATATATATAAAATTATTTAAATTATTATTTAAATTATAATAAGGGGCGAGGTGGATTTAAGTGGCAGCTGCATTGCAGGTGTCAAACTGCTGGCTTTCTGCAATGCATCACTTTAGCTAACCAGCTAACGGGAATCAGTGTAGTTTAATTAACCTCAAGAAAAGCAGAAGTTGACACAGGACAATGTGTACAGTATGGATGATGAGATCAATCAAATGCTTAGCATGTAAATTAACATTAGTCACCTTAGCATTTTAGCTAAGCTAAAGCTTAGTTAGCTAGCTTGTGATAACTGTGGTAAATAGGCGTGTTTCACACAACAGCCAAGTGCTGTTTGTTCCATCCATTTGCCCTTTTACCCAGTGTTTAGGTGGAGACACCTCCTGCCATGATGGCAATGACCAGAGCTCCCATGGTTAACCTTAAAAAAACACTCTTCAGAAAATCTCTGTGTGACTTCATGGAGGTTTTACCCAGTTGTCTGCATAAAACAAATCTTATGTTTTTCCTTATGTTACAAAAGCCTAAGCTTGTGCTTCTGATAAATTAAGATTTATGTTAAAAAAATATTGATACATAATATTCATTATAAAATAATAAAAATTAATAATGTTAATTATAATATATTAACTATTTTGTAGTTAATGTTTACATTTTGTAACTGTCCTAATAAAAAAATATTAATTTTAATTGAGTTTTAATGACATTCCCATTTAGCTTAGCACATCTTTTGTAATTGTCTTGAAAATCAGTAGCAGCACCAACAGCGGTCGAATATAACGTTAGATAACTTTACATAAACTGGAGGTGCCTTTCCAGCTTACTGTCAATGTCACAATACCAGATTGTTTTTTCCTTCAAGTTTCATAAATGTAGTCTCAGAAAATACATTGCATTTACAAAGGCCTGTCAACTGTAGTGGTCAAACAATGTTTGACCTGTTTCTGGTTTTGTAAGTGAGCCAGACCATTTCAAAAGCTGCACTACCTAAAAAAACTGATTAAAATACCATTTTGTGCTTCAGTCTGTTTTTTGTTTTTTTTAACCTGGACAGTTAGGAGAGTGTATCTGACTTCAGGAAATGCCTTCAGAGTTTGGCTGAGTGTTGTCTGGATTTAGAAAAATTCAACATATATTTTTGGGGTAATAAGTGGGTTATTTCTGTGACTGGAATATAAGAAAAGACGGTACACAAGAGGCACGGGCAGATTTACAGCAGCTAGGTATGGCTGAACTTTCATAACCATAATTATCCCTTTTCCTGCTGTTGCCTTGACTTTTGCCCAGCAACAGTGAATGTTGCCTAGCAATGCCCCTGGCAATGCCCCTGAGCCACCACACCACACACGGCCACAAACAATACGAAAGTTTGAGAAAAACACAGAGGTACTTAACAATTAAGGAGTACTGGCACTTTAATATGAACTTGAATATATGAGTGTGAAAATTGCCATTTTAGTTTGGTTTCAGAGTTGCACTAAAGACATAAAACATAGGACATAAGAGGCTTTATTGTCATTGTAGTTATAAAATGAAAGTTGTTTGGTAGCTCTCAGACACCAGCATCAATAAACAGAATGTAAAAATATGTAAGCCAAAAAGATAATAATGATGAAAATATAGAAATATATACCATGGCATATATAAGTGCAATGGGGCTTGGATGGTGCAAACAGGTATTATCATCAAGCAGAAGGTGTTGCACAAATTATAATGATTATAATAATTGCATTTAAAATCCTGAATGTAAAGAGTTAAGTGCATTAGCAGGAGCTTGGGAAAAAAGGGGATGGGTGAGACAGGTTAGTTTGTTTGCTGTCTTCAGTCTTCAGAAGCTATGGGTATATGTGGTATATGTGTATGGTGTGTGTATGGTGTGTATATGGTGTGTGTGTGTGTGTGTGGAGGGGGGGGGGTATAATGGAGGCTACAGCTCTGGGGAAGGAGTTGTTCCTTAAGCTGTTAATGTGTGTTCTGGTTGTCCCATTTTAGATCCTGTGTGATGTGCAGACCCTGGAGTTTGATGTCATTGACCATTGCAACCTAATCGCCGTTTATGTGGAGGGGGTGAGGTGCAGTTTTTCTGCCCATCTACAGACGTTATATCAGTTAATTTGTTTGAAAACCCCAGTGAGTAGATGACTGGTTAATTTAATGCAAACATTAATTCAGACAGACAGTGGCTAAAGCTAACATCAAGTTCAATGGTTAACATTAACATTATCAGAGACAGTTTATAAACATTATCCACTTAACAACATGGACTGCTGACTGCTGGGGTTTTGGGGCAAACGGTAACAGAATTCCAATATGAATTACTCTGGTACACTTCGGTTCTGCCATAGAGGCTTGGAAAATTTAATGGCTGCATGTATTTTATCTGTTCCACACTGCAAAAAAATAGCAAGCGAAAATATCTCAAATTTAGTGAGCACAGGTTTACAACAAACCAAATCCAAGATTATTTTTTAGTCAAATGTTGTTAAAATTGCAAGCAAAAATTTCTTGTTCGGGCGAAGGATAATTTTGCTAGTTTTTATGTATTTATTTATTGAAAAAAGCAAAATTATCAGGCAGTAGAACAAGAATTTTTCACTTCCAACTTTAATAACAATTTACTAGAAATAAGCTTAATAATCGTACATCCATCCAACCTTTGTAGTCCAACTAGGGCCCATGGAGACCAGTGAAGACCATTGTACTTATTCCCTTTCACACATGCTTTCACACACTACAGGCAACTTGGAAATAGCAGTTAGCCTAACCTGCATGTCTTTGAACTGTAGGAAGAAACCGGAGAACCTGGAGAAAACCAGGTTTATGAAATAAACATTTATCCAATAAATATTTAAAATATTTTTTAGACTACTATATATAAATTTGACCAGCTTTTTTTCCTGTACTGTACCAGAAGCAGATTCTGGGCTTATGATTGATTTCAGACCACATGATAAAGTGATATGCTCATCACATTTCATTTCGCTCACCATGTAGGATAAAGTGGATTAGTGTTGTAGTACCGCTCCCCCGAGGCAGCACTTCAGCCAGTTCAATCAGGGTTTAAAAGCTGCTGGCAGCATGGTTATCTTCTCTGTGATTTGAAGCAGAAACGTGGGAGGTATAAGGATGACTATCAGAGAGCCAGAGGTCTCCACATGCCACATTTGGCACCACATTTTAATTCTGAGGGGTGTGGTCTCCTTCAGGATAACCCCGCCTCCATGAACAGGGCATGGTCGATCACTTAATAAAGATTCCCACTGATTCAAAACATCAAACTACTAACTTCATGTGCAGAAACAATATTCATCGCTCTAACGCAGTTCCAGGTGTCACTTTGTCAGTTGCACTTCAGTATTAGTAGTCACATGACCACAACATGTCTGCAAGCTCAAAAATTTACATGTGATAGGAACTTAAGATTTCAGAGATACTCCAGTAATAATTACATTACACACCATTTGTGTCCAGTCTGAATAGGGCTTGAGTGTAAAGAAATAAAACAGACCATTAGATTACAATTAGATTGACATCATAGATTGAATCATAAAACATCATAGTAATGCAGTGTTATCATGTGTTATTATGTGTGTTCATTATGTGGACTTCGTGTCCCAGACTGCACCTCGGTCAGGTGAGGGGAGCACACACCTGAACCGAGGATAAGAAATTAAGTTAATGATTATAAATAGCCTGACTGAACTTCAGTCAGGCGTCTAGCATTAGTTGTGTTTATTTGTGATGGTTGTTTTTCTAGTAAAAGGTTATATTAAAGATTTCTAAGTGCTCTTCGAAAAGAGCTTTTGTTTTGCTTTTGCTTTAAATATATCAATAAAAGGACGTGAACTCCTCATCTGTTTCCTCTGCGATTATGCCACGCACCCACAGACAACCGACTCATGACAATAATAATTTTTTTTAAATGACCTGCCGCTTCAGTTTCACAAAAGTACCTTCAATGCTTCTTTGTTGCGTCAAGATCAAAATGAGGCAGAAGCCAGTAATATAAAAAATTTCAACATAATGGATGAGACTATGATATACACACACACATTAAAGGTTGTCTGTAACCAAACTTTAATTTTGAAAACCATTAAATATTCTTCTTTTAGAAGATGTGAACATCAAGTTTTAGGGAAACCGTGACAATATAGCAAAACCATTTATTACACATAATTAGCTCAGAAGAACAACCAATCCAATTAACTTAAAAATAAGATAGATAGATAGATAGATAGATAGATAGATAGATAGATAGATAGATAGATAGATAGATAGATATGAAAACAGACGTCAAACATTTATCTGTTTTTTTCTTTCCTGTGTAGCTGTCAGTTTACTCATGATGAATTTTTGTCTGACATTTTTCACTAAAGTGTGAAGAGTGTGAAAGTATATAAATATAGAAATATAAATGTATATAGTATAAATGTAGAAAGTATTGTATGCCTGTATACAGCATATACACCAAGTGTGTGTACCGTCTCATTTCCCTCTTTCGTTATGGTCTTTTCTCACTGTGGGAACTCGTTATGGAACTCGTTACGCAGATGTTACAGCGCTACGCCAATTACCCAGAACACTTTCAATGGTGATTTATTTATTTGTTTTTCCTCCATAAAGCACTCAACCTATTATTGCCTACATTCAGCCTCCAATTGATTTGAAGTTCAGTGTTAAGATGCCGTGTTGTGCAGGAGGACTAGGACTCATCGTGATGTTTAAGGATGGAGTGTTTGTAGATAATGACCAGATTGATTAATTTATTCATCTATGTGGAGATGAATTTTTTTGTTGGAAAATTTACCTATAAGTGAACACTGGTGAATTCTTATCACTGTGAGCATGTTGATGAGATCTTCTGGATAAGTATCTTTAGCACTTTCAAGCAATTCTCTCTCTCCTTTTTTTCTCTCACACATATTCTAAGAAAATATTCAAAGAGTTTTGCCTAATGTAGTAAAAATGGCCTTCTGTAGCTTTTACATATTGATATTTTGTTTATTTTTTACTAAAAGAAATGAGATTTGTAAATGTACTCAATTCAATTTAATGATAATGATAGATAGATAGATAGATAGATAGATAGATAGATAGATAGATAGATAGATAGTAAATAGACAGATCGATCGATCATTCCTGAAGGAAATTCAAGGAAAATAGGATAGGCTATTGATATACTATATACACTATTAATCTAAACATTTTTTTACATTATTTATTTTTGTTCAAATTACATATTTAACTTGAGTGGAAATTCTGCCATAATTTAAATATGTTGATACATTATTTATTAAGTTATTCCTTTATTTAAAAATTTTAGTGAAGGAAAAACCTTCACAGAAAAACTGAAAATCTAAATACAGTATGAAATCATTTCTGAACCTAAACATCAAGAGAACTCCATCACACCAAGAAGAAGAAAACATAAGGAAAATTACAAAAACTAAAAGAGGTTTATATCCTTAAAAAGGTTAAGCCATTAAACACACCAAATCAATTACTTTAATCACACCGCACAATTAACTTATAAGCCAATCATAACATGCAGTGGCTGATGGGTATTGTAACGCAGACATTACTGCTCTCATTAGAGTTTGTTAGTTTTACTGAAGGGTCACAAAATGAATTGATTGTCCCTTATTATAAACCCTCTGCGCTCGTTTAGATTGAGCAATACTTCCTGTGTATTAGATTAAGTATCTACATTGTGGCTTGGCCTGATTCGCTAAGTTCTGACATTATTAAAGGTCAAAGGCATAATCCTTGTAATAGCACTCAGCACAATCTGAACCCACCGGCTAATTAACCATTTACACTAATTAATCATCCTGAGCTCATTGTCCTGCTTTAACGATCTGTTGCTTTAACACTGCTCATTATCCAAGGTTTAATTCATATCACAGTCAGTCTACTACTGAAAAGTAGGTAACATTAAAGTCTGCCAAATGGCTAAATGTAAATGTAAAGAAACAAAAAGGGAAAACAAAAATTTCTTTAAACATTATTAATATATTAATTATATAAATGTTTATATATAATTTACAAAAAATGCAAAGATTCATTTACCATTTAGGTATTCGGGACTTAAGCAGTTTAAAAACAAAACGTCTCGGGTTACTTTGCTGTAACCCTGTTCCCTGAAAAAGCGGGTACGAGATGCTGCGTGAAAACGCTATGGGAACATCTTTTTGTGTTGCCAGTTGTGAAGCATGTGTGTGTCAAACACGCCAAATTTTTGGCTTATATAACCTTGGTCAGGTGACATCATCTGATGAA
>JAOVVA010079601.1:0-12905 GCA_028565275.1 Leiocassis micropogon
TTCAGCTCTGCTACCTCCAACTCTGCCTCCTGTCTTTTCTTCAGTGCCACTGTCTCTAAGCCGTAGAGCATCGCTGGATTGTTCAATAAAAACGATAACTATTACTTAACCTGTGACGTACCAGTCCAGTGAGGTAGGGAACGTTACAAAAAATATATAAAATACTGGAACGGAAACATCTCAGACGTATTTTTGGACATTTAGCGACATCCACATCCGTCATAATATTTTATATACAAAGATAAACGTAATACTTTGTTACCCTGGGCGCATTTAAACAATACTTTGCTGAACTTTATACTAGCTACCTTTAGACAGTAAGGATAGGAATGAGGAGGGACGTGCCGATATGGTATTATCACGATGCCTGTCAATTTGCGAGTAGTTTAAAGTGCACCACCTTAAGGATTATTTCACCTCAAATGCAGAAATATACAAATATATTTTAAAAAATCGATTCTGGAGTCATTATGTATAAAGCGATCTTCCAGTCATCCCCCTCGCTAATCTGAATCGCCGTCGACTCCTTCACCATAGACTGGATTTCCATGATCTACATGCACAACATCTACATGCACTACATCCAGCTCTTGTCCCCCTTCCCACTGGCTCCTGGACTGGAAGTGGCTCCGCCTTATTGTCCTTGCTAACTTGTTGTCTTGGAATTATTTCTTGCGGTAAATTTTTGGGGTAAAGAGTAAGATGATAATTTAATTTTTTTACCTTAAGTTCCATGCGTGATGAAGGAGGGACTCCTGGACTTTGGGTTCAGATACTGTTATTTTTAACCCAAAAACAAACCGGTAATACTGGTAGGGAGGTGTTCCACCAGTCCGAGATGGGGTGTCTGATACCTTCAGAGTTGAAAGAAAGGTATCATTTGATGGAGGATAAACTGACTCTGGTTAGTGTATCCATTATCCAGGCTTATAATATGAGTGCTCTGATTTGTGGCGGGGTCGGGACACTGAGCGTGGACTAAACCTGGACCTCCTACATGGCCAGCAGCGATTCTACCCCGAGCCATTAATAACTCCCATAGACAGGGCAGTGGTCGTCACGGGTAACTCATAGACTCACCTGTGAAGTTCCACATTAGTTAAAGGTCCTGTATTTTATCTTGTATTTCTCTAACAAGTTAACCACGCTCTCAGACGTGCACCACGTTAGTATGTGTTAATGCCCCAGCTTTAAAAAAATACCACTTGTTTTTTAACTCCCTCTGTTTCACTCCTCCTCCAAATGTGCCATTTCGGTGTCTATGCAAATGAGCCACCCCCTCCAGAGAGCAGCATAGCTGAGCAACATGCCAAGGGGGATGGACTCTTCTTATATGATGTCACATTAGTGCGGCAAAAATACAAGCAAGGAAAGGAGTTTTGCACAATTGGTGCCCTTTAACGTCATTGTTTCAGATGAAGGTTGGGGCGTGTGAGACGCCTCACACTCTCACAGGCCTGCTTTGATCTGGGCGTAACGCCAGCGAGTTAAAGGCTAACTGTAAGGATGTATTTTCTGTGAAATGGTTTTAAGATGACTAAAGAAGGTTTTGTTAAAGTCAGTGCGAGCAGCTCACGGTCACATGCTATAAAGCCTCGTTAAGCTCGGTTAGGAAAACCGGTCACGCTGGGTTAAAGTCCTCTTTCATAACAACGAGATTTGTGTGTGTGTGTGTGTGTGTGTTTGTTTGAAGGTGAACTCCTACAGGATGATAGTTCCTCACCTCAGTAACAGATATGAGACGATACACCAAAGCCAGGAGACGTGTTTTGGCGTATTTAGGTGACTAAAGGGCCTTAATTAAACGTCTAGACGTTGTGTGAGTGTCTACAGTCTGTCGGGACATTTGTGTGTAACGATCATCTCGTTTCCCAACGAGCGTGGTCATTTAATTAGCGTTTCATGAAAAGCAGGATTAGATTAGAGTGTGACACTGTTTACAGGCGTAGAGTTATTGACATGGAAAGATTAGTAAACCATGATAAGGTCGCAAATTTTGTAACGAGCCAAAGTAAACACCTCCAACCCCCTCCTCCACCTGACTTACATCAGTCATGGCGTTGGACATAGACTGCGCAGCACTTTTTTTTTTCCACACCCGTTTCAGGGATCGCTAGCGGCGATGCCACTCTTACCCGTCACACTTCTCTTCTTCTGTCTGCAAAACACTCACATGGAATTTTACCAAACCTTCACAGAACCTTTTTTCGGAAGCACAAGATGTGCGCTGTCTACTACATTTTCTAATAACACGACACCTTTTTCCTGGTTAAAAATGGGTAGCACGTTCTGTTTCTTCCTTGGACAACTGGCTGACATCTATTTGTTTAAGAAATTTGCATCCACGGTTCCTTGCAGAACGTTTCTGCAATGCCGCTGGTGATTTGTTCTGATTTGTTTGCACCAGTCAAATGTTTCATTGCGGCTGAGAGTCTCGACACGGTGCTGTCCTTAAAGTCTTCTGTAGATGTGGATCGATTTTACGCCTTCATTCACCAGGGATTTCAGCACAAGTCCCGGTTTGTCGTGGATAACGTTTGAGTCTGCTCCTGTAACATATACGTGTACAGTATGTGAAAGTTTACGGGTGCCTAAACCTTTGCATACAACTCTGTAGCTGAATAAACATGGAATCGAGTCGTCCAAGAGCCATTGTGTTTTAACCGTCAGGATCTTCAGCTCTACCGCGGATTGCTGTTTATTGTCACATCAGGACGGTCTTTAAGATTATTGTGGATTATAACACCCTGTTTTTTGTTGTTTGTTTGCTGGTTTGTGTCTCTCAGCTCGGCATCGCCGTGGGATTTCTGGTTCCCCCGATCCTGGTCCCGAACGTGGAGGACATGGACGAGCTGGCCCGTCACATCCAGACCATGTTCTACATCACAGCGGGCGTGGCCACGTTTCTCTTCATCCTGGTGATCATCGGTAAGCGTGATAACGGATCAGTGACATGAAACGGATCGTCTGTTTGTTTGCTTGTTTGTTTGTGTTTGTTTGTTTGTTTTAAAGCTGGATTTGAATATAAAAAGCATATCATAAGTGTTTTGAGTCTGAACGTAGCCTTTAAGACTCGTCCACTCACATTCTCACAAGGAGAAGAAGAAGAAGAAGGAGTCTGGATCATGTGCTTCGGTTATTTGTCATTTTTTAATTTTGCGTTTTGTTTTTAGTGATTTGAAGAAAGAAAAAAAAATCATCTTGGAGTATCGTAACCCGTCATGAGTGAACGATTTCTCAGCTTTCAGAAGTTTACTGTTAGATTTCCTCCCCAATTTAAACACTCCCCCCCCCCCACACACACACACACACTCTTTAACATCAGTTTATCAGTGAAACGCTGTGACGCTGCTGCACTTCTGCTTTTATTTATTATTTTGCTGTCCTTGACGTTTTTTTTTCTTATATAGATCTCCTTTTGAAGTCGGTGTCACGTGATCAGTGATGTACCGTCTCGTCTTCCTCCTACAAGTGTCTCTCTCCCTGTGTCCTTGTTGTATCTTTTTCAGTCTGTTTTTCTCTCTTTTTTCTGTCATTTATTCATGTTGTCTCTCCCTCTCCCTCTCTCTCTCCCCCTCTCTCTCTCTTTCTTCCCCTTGAGGTCACGGCCTTGACAGTCTGATGGTTTTCACATAAAGGCAGAACGTGTGTTTAGTGAATGAATTATTCTGCAATTCAATTTCCCTTTCTATCTTTTTTTATATATAAATATATTTTTTATTTTATATGTGTTTGTATTCGAGGTAATAAAATGTTGCTGTTCCACTTTAATCCTGCAGGTGGCGAATTCACAATTCACTAAGTTGTTTAGTTTGCTTAGAATTGTAACAAAATCGTAAAATAATAATGTCACGAGAACGAGGTTGCCAGATTGACGGGGTTCACCCTCCGAGCTACTTTTTTTAATCATCTGAGCACTGAACAGTCTGAAAATCTCTCTCTGTCTGTGTCTCTGTCTGTGTCTCTGTCTGTGTCTCTGTCTGTGTCTCTGTCTGTGTCTCTGTCAGTGTTCCAGGAGAGACCCGCTCTCCCTCCGTCTCAGTCTCAGGCTACAGCCCGTCTCATCCCCCCGGAGAGTTACTCGTACCCGTCCTCTATCCTCCGACTCCTCCGTAACGGCCCCTTCATCCTGCTCATCATCAGCTACGGTAATACGCTCGCTCCTACGGTACTGTGCAAAAGTCTTGACACCCCATGCTGAAAGCCGATGGGTTGGATCAGGCTGAGATGAGGTCGCTGCGGCGGTTCTTTTCACACCGTTCAAATTGTTTCTGTAGGCAGTTTAATTTATTCCACATCATTTAATTTCATTTAATATGAGGGAAGAGGGAAGAAATGAGGGGGGGGTCAAGACTTCTGCACAGTAATGTATGAACCTGCACTACTTTCAGAGCTGCAGTTTTAGAGAATAGATCCACTCATGTAGAACGAATGAGAACTCTGTGTGTGTGTGTGTGTGTGTGTGTGTGTGTGTGTGTGTGTGCGTGCGTGTGTGCGTGCGTGCGTGTGTGTGTGTGTGTGTGTGTGTGTGTGTGTGTGTGTGTGTGTAAATATTTACAGGGTTGAACGTGGGTTGTTTTTACGCCGTGGGGACGCTGCTCAACCAGATGATCATCAAACACTACCCGGTAAGTACGTCTGATTCTGAAGAAACACACGCCGCGTCCCATCCCGGTCCCGCGTAAGGTTTGCGTAGCCACTCGTCACATGACCGTCGCACGGGTGCAGTTCCCTCTGGCCCCGCCTCCACACACACAGTTAATCACTCAGACTGCAGAATAAAAACCTTTCACTTAAATCTGAAACGCATGCCTAGTGTCTGAGGCTCATTATAATATTTAAGAGCTCTGTCACGTGACTAGGGCTCATTATAATATTCAAATATTCAGTCACATGACTAAAACTCCTTTGAGCAAATGAGTTCTTGGTCACGTGACTGAGGCTCATTATAATATTTAAATACTCGGTCACATGGCTGAGGCTCATCATATTTAAGTACTCTGTCTCTGTCACATGACTAAGGCTCATTATAATATGTAAAGTACTTGGTCACGTGACTAGGGCTCATTATAATGTGGAACTGCTCGGGTCACGTGACTTTAAAAGATGGAGATCATGTGATTTTCATACATTTTGTGTAAGTTAAGCGTAACTTCTGAGCGTGCGTCGACGTGAAGAGCGGCAGGGGCCGTCCTGACCTTTGACCTCAGATGCCTGGTGTATCACGTGCAGGGGTTCTCGAGTAGAATTCGTTTCTAAAACTTAATTACAGACAATTACAAATTGATGAAGAGCGATAATTCTCACACCTTGCCTTAAAGGTTGCCAGCTTTGGACTGCAATGCATTCTGGGTAAGCTGGGCTTTCATTGATGCGCAGAAGTGCAGGAAGTAAAGACGCCCATGGTTTTAGATAGAATTTTTCTGAAGGGATATTTGAACAGCAGAAAGACGTCAGTCAGGAGGCCGAGTTCAACCAGTTTGTGAAAAAAGGAGTGTTTCAGGATTCCAGGCTAATTATCTCGGGGAATGTGTTTCAGAGAATTGCACTGTGCTGTGATGTATAGGTGACAAATAAAGACTTCTTCTTATTCACAGCAATTACACAAAGGAAAGGAAGGTTTACTGAATGCAACTTTTTTCAGCAGCTTAATTACTTTTCTAATAATAGATCTGCAAAAGTTGTAGAACTTTACTAGGGCTAATGTTGTGTAATTTTGTGTTTCCTGTTCTTGTTCATGGAAAGAAATCTTTCCCATGCTTGCAATATTTCTATTCATGCTCCACCAGCGCGTTCAGAAATGTAAAAACTTTCTCCTGTGTCTGTCCAGAGGGCAGCGTCTGTTTAAAGGACACCTTCATCTCCTTCTGTTTATATCACACCAGCAACCTTTACTCTGTGTGTCGGAAACATAGAAATATTCGAAAACTCAGCCGAGAAATGCCTTCAGGGAGTCAACATGAACCACTGATCACCAGCTCCAGGCCCGGTGCTGCTGGAAACTGATACCTAAGAGTTCTGGCTCTAAAAGTTAAATAACAGGAAATTCTGCAGTACAGACATGCACACGAGCTTCACCACTTCATGGAGTAATAAAGATGTTTCAGATGATTTTTGCATGAATCTGTTAAAAGTGTTGAAATACATTTTGCCTAAATTTAGTCTAAATCTCTTTTTAATAATTTAAACATTTTCAGGTTAGGTTATAAATTAAATATATTTCAAATGATCAAAAAATAAACTCAAGACTTATAACTGATGCTGTACAGATATTGTGGCTAGATTTGTTTAATTTATTTGCAGTTAAATGTTTTTTAAAAAGATCCTAAAAATTTAATGCAGAATTACAGACTAAATATTTATAGCGAACACCGAATGATTTAACTACAAAATGTTAAGAATGAAAGAATTTTATAGCTACAGTATGGCCGAATTAATCCAGATTTTGAGGTTAAAAATGACAAGTTCTAAAACTTTGTTACAAAGTGACAGCTAAGGCTTAATGAATATATTTAACACTAATTGTAACTAATACTTTCTGTTGAAACATGAAACATACTGTATGAAAAACCAATATACAGAATATTTGTAACTGAGGCTGAAAACGATGGGTGTTGAACTGTAGCACAAAAAACTAAATCTACTACAGAATAATAGAGATATTAGAGTTAAATTAAGAGCAGTGACAATGAAAAGTGCTAGAAATTGGCTGAAGGATTATACAGTAGCCGAGGTTAAATAATGCAGGTGTTACAATGCAAATATTAAATATTTGCATCGACTTAAATATTAAAACACTAAAAACCTAAACTACAGAATGAGAGCTAAAGCTCAAGAATTGTAACTGAGGCTGAAAAATGTAGGTGCTGTAGCTCAGTTTTGGAAGTTAAATGGTAAGAAACCTAAAAACTAAACTACAGAATAATACAGATGTTATAATATGAATGTTAACTATAAAATGCGATTTAAAATTAAATACAGAACTGCAGCTGCACTGTGATGAATCTTGTGTTTTATTTCAATGATCTGGACTGGTGAGGTATATAGTGAACGCTGGTGGTGTTTCAGGGTGAAGAGGTGAATGCTGGGAGAATCGGCCTCACCATCGTCATCGCCGGGATGGTCGGCTCGCTCATCTGTGGGATCTGGCTGGACAAAACCAAAACGTACAAGTAAGAAAGAGCCAAATGCACTCGTGCACACTCTCCTGAGGCAGGACTGAATTAAAGCGTTTAGACTAAAATCTGATCTGAAATCAGTCACGAGGACGTCAGCACTGAGCACAACTCATAATAAACATAGTAGGACAGACCGGATTCGCTCCCTAACCTCACGGCACGCACGGCCGTGGTTCGATTGTACATCTCTGCGTGGTGCTTGGGTCAGGTTGCTTTAACCGGCTGCAGGCACCGTGACCTCTGACCTTTCACCAGGGTTCTGAAAAGAACCTGTTTTTTCAGCTTGCCGCGAGACCAAAGACAGTTTCTACCTGGAATAAAATAAACAACGTAGCGCTAGTTCAGACTCGCCATCTGGCCGGTGGTGGGCGGGGCTATGTTCACTGCACGCTGTTCGTGAATTGTACAGTGCAGCGCCTAACTGGGGGAAAGGTCACGAGATCATTTCACACACACACACACACAAGGCTCTCTTGTCTGTAGGAGCCCACATGTGTGGGTGTGAAATGAATCTGTAAGAACGGAAGGGTGTGTGTGTGTGTGTGTGTGTGTGTGTGTGTGTGTGTGTGATCAGACAGACCACCCTGGTTGTGTACGTGATGTCTCTGGTTGGTTTGGCTGTTTACGCCTTCACACTGGACCTCGGACATCTTTGGGTCGTCTTCATCACGGCAGGAGCTCTCGGGTAATAAACTCATCTTCATCCTCCTCTTCCTCCTCCTCGCTTATCTACTCTCTCTCACTCTATTTTAATTTCTCTATTCAGTTATTCTTTGTTATTTTGTTGTTTTCCTGTTTTCTGATATTTAGTGAACGGTTCCTGTCATCTGTTTAACTTAAGACCTGTTCATTTTCTTTTGTTTTTTTTATATATATATATATATATTCAGTTTTTTCTTACGTATATATTTAAGTGATGTTCAACTAACTTTTAAATAACTGTTTATAAAATCTTTAAAATATCTTTATATGACGTGCGTTCGAGTCAAAGCGGGACTTTTGATTATTTTTGATCAGAATAACTTATTATATTATATTGACATTATTAAATTATCTTGAGGAATCCTAAACGCTAGAGCAATTTATCTCTGAGACTTTACATCTATGAAGGCCGTTCGAGTCAAAGCGGGACTTGCAGGATAACAGAACACAGTCCTGGGAGTAAACACTCCCTTTATGTCTCTATATAATCCTCTGATACACTAATGCACTGATCCCAGTGTCTCACTAGTGCTTGGACACCATCAAGGGAGAAGCGTTTGATCTAATTTAATTTCACTTCAGTCAGATTTATTTTATTATTAATATGTAAGATGAGTTCCAGGTCTATACTGCAGGTTCCTCTGAATATTAAACTTCGGTTATGAGAGAAACAAAGAGAGACTGAGGAGTCGTGTGTGTGTGTGTGTGTGTGTGTGTGTATCAGTCTTGTTCCAGTCTGTAACCGACACCGTCAGCACCATTAACCGAATAACCCGTGAGGTGAACTTTAAACCGGAAGTGCTGTTTTTTTTTTTTAAACTGCAGCGTCTTTTAAATCCCACAAACTAACCGAAGCGCCAGTGGAGGCGTTTAAACCCGAGGGAGGAGGAAAACCTCGTGGTGAATCACGGGTAATGGAGTTCATTATGTCGCCCAATAGGGGAGCACGAGGAGACCTTAAACTCCAACTCCCGACAGGCCCCGCTCTCAGACCGCGCATGCGCACTGACGCAGTTTGGCTGGGCCGGTAGAGCGCTGTGGATCCGGAGGCGCGAGCGGGGAGAGAGAGAGAGCGAGAGTCGGGTTTAAATCGGAGCTAATCCGCTAACTGCCGAGCGGGTAATCGGGTTCATCAGCCGGACCGGGAGCGGCTCACCTCCGGTACATCACCTCACAGCGGCTTTTACAGCGCGGAGACCAGTGTGACGTGATAAAAGTCCAGTTTATTGTTGGAGCTGCGGCGGTGTCGGGGAGACAGACAGACAGACAGACAGGCGGTGTGTGTGTGTGTGTGTGTGTGTGTGTGTGGCCATGGCGTGCGGTGCCACCCTGAAGCGTTCTCTGGAGTTCGACCCGGTTCTGACCCAGAGCTCCCCGAAGCGCAGGCGCTGTGCCCCGGGCTCCCCCTCTCCCTCCTCCTCCTCTTTCTCCCCCTCTCCCTCCTCCTCTCCCCGGAAGTACCTGCGGCTCGAGCCCTCACCTTTCAGCCAGGTGAACACCACGCCCACTCCAGGTGAGACACACTGACAGGGGTGTAGAGACCAGGTGGATCTGAGTTAGGGCAGAAATGTAGAGGTCCAGCCCTCAGCAGGTGAGATGAGATCCAACCACAGTGAGGGGACGTCTCTGTCACAGCTGAATACATGAAACTAAACAATAGTTACACACGCGTCCCCTCACTGACCCCTGACCCCGCGGCTACAGCTCACCGGGCTAACGGATAACACACTCTACACTCTCTCTCTGCATGATTAGATTAGATCAGTGAACAAAGCTTTTCTCAAAGCACAGCAACGTCATGAAAAGTGAGTGTGTGCGTGTGTGCGCGCGTGTGTGTGCGTGTGTGCGCGCGCGTGCGTGTGTGACATTTTTCTCCTCAGAACAAATTCTGCACAACATTAAACAGGAGTACAAACGCATGAAGAGACGACACCTGGAGACCAGCTTCACAGACTCGCCTCTCATCGACCCCCAGCCCAGCACCTCCATCACCGGTGACTAATCTCACACACACACACACACACACACACACACACACACACACACACACACACAGTGGGGTTAGTAGTGTGTGTGTGTGTGATTAGTGGCGGTTAGTGGTGTGTGAGTAGTGTTAGTAGGGTTAGTTAGTAGTGGGGTGTCACACACATCACTATCACACACATCATCATCATCATCATCATCACTCACACTAATCTGTGCTGTCGTCTCAAATGCTATTGAAGTGTTTCCTACAGGTCCTGTAACGTGTGTGTGTGTGTGTGTGTGTGTGTGTCAGGTGTGTGTGTGGGCTCGTTGTCCCCCACTAAGAGGGAGCAGCCTCTGTTCAGTCTGAAGCAGGTGGGTCTGATCTGTGAGCGTCGACTGAAGGAGAGAGAGGACAAAGTGAGGGAGGAGTACGAGGAGACGCTCATCGCTAAACTCGCAGGTAAACAACAACAACAACAACTCTACTGAAGGCGAGAGTGCGCGCGTGAGAGTGCGCGCGTGAGAGTGCGCGCGTGAGAGTGCGCGCGTGAGAGTGCGCGCGTGCACTACACAGGTCTGGTGTGAGAGATCTTTCAGTTTCTGCCTAAAATAAGATACACACAAATCCAGTTTAATAACTGCAGTGTGTGTGTGTGTGTTCACAGAACAATACGACACGTTTGTGAAGTTCACTCATGATCAGCTCATGCGAAGGTTTGGAGAGCAACCTGCAAGCTGTGAGTTCCTGCACTGTACACCACACACACACACACACACACACACACACACACACACAGTGACTGGTTGTCATAGTAACAGATTCAGGTGTTTAGTGCACTGCTGTCTGAATCGAGATGCAGCTTTTGATTTGACCTTACTCTGTCTCTGTGTGTGTGTGTGTGTGTGTGTGTGTGTCAGATGTGTCGTGAGTGTGTGTGTGTGTAGATCTCCACAGTTGCTGCTCCATGTGGTCAGGGTCTGCGCTTCCCGGAGTCACCAGACTTTACTTCAGTGTAACAGTTAATCAGAGCTGCTGGTGCACACCTCGGCCCTGCACGTGTGTGTGTGTGTTTTCAGTGAAACCTCGGCTATGATTTTAAAAAATTTCCACATCCCATATTTATTACACTTCTCTCTTTTAATGCCAGTTAAAGACATAATTTCATCTTTTCCTCCATCGTGTGTGTGTGAGAGAACGTGAATGGGTTATCTGAGTTTTTACTGCGCTCCTCTTGTCTTTGTAAAGGTGCAGCATTCACATGTACAAATCACTGGTATATTTTAATAAAGTTTTTTCCCTCTTGTTTTAAATGATGTCGTTTGTCCTCGGCTCGGTGCGTCCTGTGTGTCTGTGCGTCCTGTGTGTCTGTGTGTCTGTGCGTCCTGTGCGTCCTGTGTGTCTGTGCGTCCTGTGTGTCTGTGCGTCCTGTGTGTCTGTGCGTCCTGTGCGTCTGTGCGTCCTGTGCGTCGGCGTCCCAGCTGCTGGATTTGAACCCTTTATTTGACTTTTATTTGATGATGTATATCAATAAACAGTTTACACAACACACCCTGTGACTCCTTTTTGCTTTGTGTAACATGGTAAATGTATCATTTTCTAATTGTGTCTATTTATAGGAATGTATGTATTATCTGACACCTCAGTGATGAGGGAGAGATTAGATTAGATTAGATTAGACCATTAATCCTGGAGTGACACTGTAATGTTACTGTAATGTTCACTGATTATATAAGAAGATGTGGAAGAAAGTGAAAGATTAAAGGGTGACTAAAGTCAGACTTCAGTGTGATGGAGTGGACGACAAGAGACTGTAGATTAATGTGCACTGATGATCATAACAGATTAACATTAGGGTTAATGAATACAGGACTGAGTGTGTGTGTGTGTGTGTAGTCTCTCTCTCTCTGAGTTACAGACTGTTCGTGTATTTCGTAGGTTTGGTCCCGATTCCCTCCTGTTTCACTAAAGATGGAATAAACCTCTTGTTTTCTTTCCGTCACTCATTATAAATAAGTTATAAACATTTCTCCTTTGTAGAATTTGAGTGAAATGGGATTTGTAGTTGTTTAATACTTTACTAATTGAACCCAGAAGCCTTATCCAGTGTGACGACGCCCCTGTGGGATCCACACACCCAGCTCCATAAAGACCAATGTGTGTGTGTGTGTGTGTCCTGTACAGAGACCTGACTGAACTCAACACCACTGAACCATCAGCTCTGGGACGAACTGGAGACTCGACATCACAACCACCTGAGCTCACCTGGGCTACTGAACACACACACACACACACACACACACTCTGTATTCCTGACCAGGGCTTTGGACTGAAATGTTTAACAGGTTCAGGCTGCGGGTGTCCACATACTTTTGGCCCACTGTGTGTCAATGTTGATGTGTATAAAAACCTACAGCAGATATTTATTAATGCAGTCACTGAAATAATCATAATAATCATAATCTTGTCCTGGGTTAAATGTGATGAATGACTAACTACAGGTGTGTGTGTGTGTGTGTGTGTGTGTGTGTTATTGTGCTCTGCTCACTTCTGTACCTTCAGTCATTAATACTAAAATCAATAAAGACTGACTCAAGCCCCGCCCCCTCGTAGGCGCCTTCTGATGACGTCACTTTTCGGCGTCGCGCGCTACGAGGACAGCAGCAGTGTGTATTAACACAATAACGTTTTAAACGCCTGCATTAAATACACACACACACACACTGCGTTATTATCACTAGACCGGTGTGTGTGTGTGTGGACACATGGCGAGTTTCTTCAGGAGAAGTGTTTCCTCACAGGTAAAATCACTGTGTGTGTGTGAGAGGTGTGTGTAACACTGTGTGTGTGTGAGAGAGGTGTGTGTAACACTGTGTGTGTGTGAGAGAGGTGTGTGTAACACTGTGTGTGTGTGAGAGGTGTGTGTAACACTGTGTGTGTGAGAGAGGTGTGTGTAACACTGTGTGTGTGAGAGGTGTGTGTAACACTGTGTGTGTAACACTGTGTGTGTGTGTGTGAGGTGTGTGTAACACTGTGTGTGTGTGTGTGTGTGTGTGTGT
>JAOVVA010079612.1:0-12904 GCA_028565275.1 Leiocassis micropogon
CATGCAGGGTTTCTTGAGGATGGGAATAACCCTCGCCTTCTTAAAAGCAGCAGGAACATGACCAGATGATATGGAATAGTTGATGATGGCTGTGGTGAAGGGAAGGAGGTGTTGTGAGATGGCCTGGAGCATTGTGGAAGGGATTGGGTCTAATGAACAGGTGGTGGGGTTAGACACTACTTTTATGGCCCCTATGTTTGCAAATGATTTGTTAATAAGTGATAATAAAATTAAAGGAAAATCTGATTCAAGTTCAGACAAGTTACAATTGAATGTAACACGTGATAACCTTATCACTGCTCAAAAGGATGACTTCACTTTGCGTAAATGTTTTTCTTCTGTTGTTTCCCTAGAGATGGCACAGGAGAGAAAAACTGCTTTTTGCATGGAGATTGGAGTGTTGATGCGTAGGTGGTGCCCTGATACTTCAGATGATGCTGAATGGAATGTGGCAAGCCAAATTGTCGTCCCCGTATGTTACAGACAGACTTTGCCCAAAACAAAAGCTGGTAATCGATACCTGTTGGTGATAATGTGCGTAGCGACCCGTTTTCCTGAAGCTATTCCACCTCGGAAAATAACGGCACCTGTGATAATTCAAGCACTAGTGAAGTTTTTTTTTCATTATTTGGACTGCCTACTATTGTACAGACTGACCAAGGTACAAATTTCATGTCAAAAGTTTTTGCTCAAGTGTTAAAAACTTTGAAAATTTCTCACAGGACTTTGAGTGCATATCATCCAGAGAGCCAAGGAGCCCTGGAATGATTTCACCAGACTCTAAAGGCTATGCTTTGCAAATATTGTCTGGATACAGGTAAGGATTGAGACGAGGGTACACCTCTAGTTTTGTTCGCTGTTAGGGAAGCAGTGCAAGATAGTTTAGGATTTAGTCCTTAAGATCTTATGTTTGTTTGGTCACAGTGTGAGAGGTCCACTGAAGATGCTTAAAGAGGACATGTTATCTGTAGACAGAAGTGATAAAATGAATGTGCTCGATTATGTAAGTAGATTTCGTGAAAGACTGTATAAGGCCCGTTCAGTAGCAACAGAGGCATTGGTAAATGCACAACTTACAATGAAGAGTCACTTTGATCGAAAATCTGTTTCGCGTGATCTGTTTCAAGAAGGTGATCAAGTGCTAGTTTTGTTGCCGGTTGTCGGTTCTGCTTTTTCTGCACGTTTTTTAGGAGTGATCCAGATTACATAATTCGTACCCCTGTTTGGTGAAAGAAATCTTGTGTATGCCATGTGAACATGCTGAAGGCATATCACATTTGAGAACCTTTGAAGGATGTTGCAGAGGTAAAACAACCTGAGGTGGCTAATGTACCTGTTGCTGTGTCTTGTGGTGTGACTCCTGATAGTGAGGATGATGGAGTGATAATCTGACACACGTACCAACAGTGTGCTAGGTTTAAAAACTGAGATTTTAGCTAATTTGGATGTTCTTCTATCTCATCTGACTGACTCTCAGAGGTGTGATATATCAAAGAGTTAATTAGTACATCCCTCACTTTTCCATGATGTTCCTTCTCGTACCACTGTACTTGAACACAATATTGATGTTGGTAATGCTGTCCCAGTGAAACAACATGCAGATTTTACACTATAAAACGTTCTGTGATAAAAACTGAAGTAGAGTATTTGCTTAAAAATGGGTTGGCGAAGCCAACTTGTAGTCCATGGAGTTCACAATGCTTACTTGTGACTAAGAGTGACGGATCGGCTCGATTTTGTATGGATTACCGGAAAGTGAATGCACTAACCGTACCTGATTGTTTTCCATTACCATGCATGGAGGATTGCGTAGATACTCCTGGTTCTGCAAAATTTGTCAGTAAGTTAGATTTATTAAAAGGTTACTGGCAAGTGCCTTTAACAGCTCATGCATCAGACATTTTTGCATTTGTAACCCCAGATGACTTTATGCAATATTGCGTAATGGCTTTTGGGATGCGCAATGCGCCAGCCACGTTTCAGAGGCTTATTAACATCGTACTTGCAGGCGTTTCCAACTGTAATGCTTACTTAGATGACCTTGTGATTTACTCTACTGATTGGTCAGAACACATTTCAACTCTTCGGGAAGTGTTTCCTCGTCTTAAGAATGCGTCTTTAACATTGAATCTTGCCAAATGTGAGTTCGGACAAGCTACAATCACATATTTGAGCAGAGAAGTGGGGCAGGGCCAAGTGAGACCTGTAGAGGCAAAGGTAAGCGCCATTGTAAAATTCCCAGTTCCTATTTCTCGAAAAGAACTTCGTAGATTTTTGGGAATGGCCGGGTATTACCAAAATTTTTGTAGAAATTTTTCTTTTGTCGTTAGCCCTCTAACATCACTCTTAAGCCCGTCACACAAGTTTGTATGGTTTGAGGAATGTCAAAATGCCTTTGAGAATGCTAAAGCTTTACTGTGTAGTGGTCCTGTTTTAGCAGCACCAGTGTATGAAAAGAGTTCTGTCGGTGCGGGCGCAGTGCTTATTCAGGAGGATGTCCATGACCATCCGATTTGCTACTTCTCCCGTAAGTTCAACAAAAGTCAATTGAACTACTCTACCATTGAGAAAGAAACTCAGGCTTTACTTTTAGCATTGCAATATTTTGACATCTATTTGAGCTCCAGCAATTTGCCTATAATTGTATTTACTGATCACAATCCTTTAGTATTTCTTTCTCGTATGTATAACCAGAACCAACGACTAATGTGCTGGTCTTTGGTCGTCCAAGGTTACCACCTGAAGATTGAGCACAAGAAAGGTTCAGAAAATATAATGGCAGATGCTCTGTCTAGAAGTTAAAAAAATAATAATAATAAAAAGGGTCTGAGTAAGAATTGTAAAAAAAAAAAAAAAAAGTTAATTCATAGTTTAATTTTTTAAGGGGGGGGAGTGTTACGTTTCACGTATGTTTGTGTGTTTGTTTCTTCTCCCCTCTTGCTCTTTTGCCTTTTGTGTTCATTTCCTTAGGCCCGAGGTTATTGGCTGACTGGGCTGTCAATCATCATCAACATCATGACGCTCTGCCAATCAGTGGTGTGCTGGAAGTATTTGAGGCCTTGCATTCAGTGTATGGTGTGCGTGCCTTGCCAGCGTACCATGTGCTCCAACAAGCCTAACTGTGCATATTTTGACTAGTGTTTCCCAGTGTTTTGTTTCATAACATTGTTTATGGCTGGGTGGTTTGATTGGAGATTTTTCTAGAGTTCTGTTGAACTGTGTGTATGTGTTTACAACAAAGACTGTTGGAGTTTGGTTTAGCCTACTACATGGCTAGCTCACCCCCTTGTTAGAAGGCATGTTAGTGCTTTGCTTTATTTCTTGTTATCCAGGTACTTAATTGTTAGCTTAGGTTGAGTGTTATCCCACCCCTCTGTATTTTTGTTTTCTTATATTAAGGAAGTTAGTTATAGCGTCGCATACACCGAAGATCTCGGGTTTATTTTGTATTTCTTTTGATAGTTAGTTTAGGATCAATAACTAGGGTTTGTTTTGATTCTTTCTTTGATTTCGGGTGGCACTCATATTTTCGTTGTTTTCTCAATTTTATTTAATTGTTGATAATGTGTTTAAACAACTTTATTAAACCACCTCGGTTACACTACTCTCTCTCTTGGTCTGTTTCACACCTTGCTGCGATCGTCTCCTAAATGTTGCGGTCCTCATCCAGCTTAACATCAAGCACGTAACATACACTATATAACAGTTTATTCTTTGTACAAATAAAATTGTCAGCTAGTGAACTTGATTGTCGGTCTAAACAACATTTAACCAATGTTTTTTTTTACTTATTATTGTACAGTAAATATCAAGAGCCCTGGTTCAGATTTTCATGTTTGTTGTATAAAGTACTCATGTGAAAATTACCATCACTATTGTATTTCTTCGATACAACATTTTTTATGACTTAATTATATTTTAAAATTTCAGCAAGTGAAAATGTCACTTTTCCGTGGTCATTTCATGAATGACTTTGAAATACAACTGATTTATTTTGGCTGCTGTCGTTTTGCCGCGGCGGTAAGCATGCCATTAATAGGCATTCTGGTTGATTATACCCACTGTACAGTTCTTTTACACTTTAACACATAATTTAACAGCATTGCATTAGCATTTGTTTCTCTGTGGCTGTAATGTAATGTCAGATAAGAGGTTCATTCTCAATCACTCTCATTCATACCACATGTCACTCAAAGGCCTAATTCTTTTTTTTTCTTTACTCATTATTACTTTTAACCAATAACACATTAGGGGTGTCCCTACTGTAATTAAGGGACATTAGTGTGACACTTGTGTGACATTTTCTCATGTGCACACTGCTTATATCTACATTAACTACACATCTGAGCTTATGTGACATACAGTGTAATGTATTTACTGGTATATATTTGTTTATCATTGCAGCATTTACTAAAATTCACAGCTGAAGTGCAGAGTTTTCATTTATACACATACTACAGGGGCAAGGATCACATTTCACAAGAATGAAATCCTCAGGCTCACTACTGGTTGTGGACATCTTCGAGGTGGGCAACCATCCGGGTCAGGATCTCTCTTAACACACTGAAGAGATTGTGAGATTTGACGTGTCCCTAACTGCATTGCTTTTCTGTCTCTAACATATGCTTCACACATCCACATCTCAAAAGCAGCTCAGTACACAATAGTTCTAAGTTTCCTTTTTTTTTTTTCTTTTTTTCTTTCTTTATTTCCCCTGGAATTCCACATTTCTACTTGTGTCACTCTGGTGAGATTTTGCAGCCCCTCCTATTATATTTTTCAAGTTCAATTCATGCAATCTAAATAAACAGCAACAATCAAAATAAACATGTTAAATAATTTACAGTCCAAACATTTCCAAAACAAATATTAGCATATCTTTGTTCATTGATCTTCAAAATCATTTTATAAATTCAAAACTAATAAATTCAAGTTGTTTACTTTACAAAGAGGAAGTTTCTATCAGCATGACTATATAAGCATCATTACTTTCCTGAGTGTGATAATTCAGGAAACTTGCCTACATTAAGCAAGAACAGACTCCTGGTTACATGTAAGAGAATTTTGGTGAGGTATAAGATATAAGGTTGTTATTTCATTAACTGAAGTTGTGATTTTCTTGCAGTGTGTGAACTATGGCCGGTCAGACTAAAGTGGTATTGCTTCTTCTTCTCGTCACAGCAGCAACAGCCTACGGTAACATGCTTCTCTATTAATCAGGATATGCTACTAAAATGATACACTGCAAAATTATTCAGATGATAGGATAGCTATAAGACAGCTTTATTCATACAGGTTTATTGTTCCTTGTTTAACAAAATTGTTACTGGAAATAAGAATAGCTTCATATCCTGTGATTACAGACAAACTGTTGTGATCTCCTAATGTGTTTTCAATGTCTGTCAATATCTGCCATTTGTATATAAATCTTTTTTTGAAAAAATATGATATATGATATACAGTATTATGATTAATAAAACAAATTTCAGTTTGAGTTTCAGGTTAAATTAAAGGTTTGATGATCATCAGTAGAATATTCATTCCGACCACCAGTACTAATGCTTCTCTGTCTTTTTTTTGCATTCTAGTGACCAATTTTGATAAAATTGTCCAAGGTAATTAAACACCTTTTCATATAAATTATAAGCAGAAGAAGCCACTGAGGTTATTTTTTAATTTTTATTATGGTTTGTGATGAGAAATTAATATATTGATTTTACATGAAAGTATATTAAAGGTGCAATAGTAATCTGTATGTACAACATGATATTAAAAACAAACCCAAATAGGAAAAAAAAAAAAAGGTCAATAACCCCAAAACACCCCAAAAAACAACAACAACAATGGGTTAAGTATTACTGGTCTTAACAAATGTGTATAAAAGTCAATAAATATCTAACGGAATATAAATTTGACAATCCCAGTGACTAACAGTAGCATTCAATTGATTTTTCTATGTTTTTCATGGTTAATAAATAGGGCTTTATTTCTAAAAGTTTAATTTGTGACCTCAATAAAAAATTGATCACCACATGTTATTAAAACATAAACATCATTTGCTCAGCAACTCCATTTATAACAAGTTATTTACTAATTGTTTTTTTTTTTACTTTTTTTTTTTTCATATACCCATACCTATCAATTAAAAGCTGAAGAACATCGCGTAAACAGCCAATGTTCTACATGTTGTCCATTTGGCTGGGTGAAGTATGACAGATACTGCTTCATTTATCAGGCCAGCAGGATCGGATGGGCTTCTGCTGAGGTTCAAATCAGTTAATTTCACCTGTATTTACACTGAATTTCATTGTACTGAAAAATTCATCACAATTTTCAGTTTTTCTTACAGATTAGATTACTGACAGCAATTCAACTGAAAAGTAAAATCTGTGAAATATTTATTATTTATTAAAGATTATTAGCATTTCATTTTATGACGGTGTTACTCGAGCTAGCACAGACTTCACAATTCTAAATAAAAAAAGTTTTTTTTTCTTCCTCTAGAAGCGCTGTCTGAATCTTGGTGCACACTTAGTCTCAATACACAGCTACAATGAATACCAGCTGGTTAAGGCCCTTATTCGTGCTCATGACCCCCAGGAGAATCCAACATGGATTGGGCTGAGTGGCTGTCAGGAGGTTAGGAGGGAATCATACCTGCACATTTCATGATTTAAATCCCTGTGATTTATAGTGTTCTTCTTTTCTTTTAGAAATTCAACTGGTTATGGTCTGATGGCTCCAGATTGACTTTCACTGAGTGGAATCCAAATGAACCAAATTTTAATGATCAAGAATGCTGTGTGCATATGAACTTTGGAAGTAAGCGTATAATCTATTATTTTATGCTTAATTTTGGTAATTTATGTTTAATTCAGGTTTATTATAAATATAAATATATTCCTTCTGTGTCTGCAGATGCAATGAACTGGAATGATATTCCATGCCATCACAGCTATCCCTTTGTTTGTGCAAGGAGAATTTAACTGAAATGCTCTCAAACACACCAACTATAATGCATTTTTTTGCAAAGAATTTTCTTTGTCACTAATTAATAAACGAAAAATTTATTATGTGTCAATTTGTCATAATCAAAGCAATAAAAATATTTTTTTGCAAATGAATTCTTTTTTTAATGTTTTTTTTGTAATGTTTGTCATTTGTAAGTACGGTCTCAGAAAATACAATTAATAAATACATAAATAAATACATATACATGTACTGTTCATGCTTTGTCAGTTGCAAAAAAGAAAAATGGTTTTGTCCTCTTGGACAGAAAGAAAAAGTTGCCTTGGCTTACAATCACTAATAGAAAACTAATGACCTGTTCTGGAACTGGAAATCTTGGGCTTGTATTCTAAGCAATAAAGCTTTCCAAAAAAACTAACTAAAGTAATGAAATTATTTTTCCATATTTTTGCTTGAAAAAAAATGTTTTTTTCCCCACAAATGATTTCTGGTAACAGATGGCCCCATTAGTTTCAGATTTTGGTAGATGAGCAGTAAAGGTGAATGACATTAACAACAACCTGACAAACAATAATGGGCTACTGTAGATTTTAGGCAATGTTACTCTCTCAGGTAGATGATACATTTGCATTCATTAACTTGTTTCTGCATTTTTTTTTTCATTATTTTCATTATATTTCCTCCATGGTGGTATAGTAGTTAGCACTGTGGCCTCAAGGTCCAGCATCAAGGGTTTTCATTTCCTGCTTCAGGTCTTTGTGTGGAGTTTGCATGTTCATCCTGTGCTTAGTGGGTTTCCTTCCAATTTATTGGTGTTTCCAAATTGCCAATTAATTGGCACTTTGTTCAGGCTTAACCATGCATTGTGCCCAAAGTCTCCTGGTATAGGCTGAAAGTCAAGCTTTATAGAAAATGAATGAATGAATGAATGAATGAATGTGGTTGTGAGTTCATGTATGAAAAGCTTCCAGAACCACTCTTTCACAATTTGAGTCCTGGGTCCATATTTCTTAAGCGTCACAAAATCAATCCTAGGATTCATGTTACTGTAAACACTGGGATAATAGTGATATTATTTACCATTTTATTTTTAATAACACATACAGTACATGCTATATACAATGCTATTTATAATAACAAATACATGCTATATACTATGCTAAGTATCTTACTGATGATGGTGCCGCGGATGGTTGCCTCAGTGTGGAGCTCTCCAGTTGTCTTACTGTTTTTGTTAGTTTGTCCTGTTTTTGTTTTTCAAATGTGATCAGTTATACCAGGAATGAACTGCAACACCTGAATGACCATAACATGTTATTTGGGAAAAAATAGTGAAATTGGGAACTGGGCTTAGGTTGATATCATATCAAACATTTGATCAAACATTTTGCAACCCAACCTAGTTTAGCCAGATCTACATTATATGGTATATTTAATTTCTAAAGATGTCATATAAGATGAAACCCAGTTCTGTACAAGTTCTGACCACAGATGAAATAATTTATTAGAGAAGGTCAAAGAAATTGACATATACAGTCTATTTTTGAGACTTGTTTGGATGAATGGTTTAGTAAACAAATTATTGCACAAGGTTTTAAGAAAAACAGGATGTTTATGACAAATGGCCATAATAATCTGAGCAAACAAAGAAGCAGAAGTTGCAAAAGTGCAGTGCCCACACCCATGTATTTTAATCCAATAAATATAATTTATCATCTTACTCATTATTTTCTCAGCATGATCTGGTTAATACACTACTCAGATAGCTATTTAACTGGTTACAAAGCTATGTGTAACTGATCAAATGTGATTATTTGTTTTTTGTGGTGCAGTAGAAATTTTGAATTGTGTACACCAAAATCAAACAGCACCTAACACAGAACATATTGAAGGTGTCTGAAATATAGGGTGTTCTTAGGTCCTTTATAAGCAGGGGAAAGTCGAATACAAAGGCATTATAAATATCACATCAGCCTTTATTTTATATAGAAACTAAGATTATCTACAACTACACTATATTTGCCTCACTGAAAAACAGAGGTAATTGAACTCTACTCCTAATGTAGATGGCTTAATTTATAAATGTAAAGTTTTATGTAATTGGAGTTAATTCAAATTGCATGTTTTTATTACAATGTTTCAAACGTTTTAATCAGTTAATTAAGTTATGTCCAATTAATGTGTTTGTTTATATCCTGGATTCTTCAGTATGGCTTACAAAACATTGCACTCAGTACATACATTGTATTTTTTTTCTAAAGGGCCATGGCACAGAGGTCAAATAATATGATGCCTTCTCTCTCGGACCTGTACCTCATGTCGTCATGCATGCAATGTGCAGCCAACTTCAAGCCTCCACACTTGTTGCTATCTATGAATCTCATTTTAGTTAGTCTTAGTCATCCAAAAACAAGTCATTTCTGGGTTTTTTTTTTGCATTACAGGAACCATATACGTAGTTCTATATCTACGATAACAGATGACAGTTTTTGACTCTTTCTATTGCATAATACTTTCACCAGCAAAACTCTTTCAGGTTTTTTGGTGGTTTATCCCACACTAGTAAATAGTTCAAGAAAACACAAATTTCATATAACTGATTGATTGATTGATTGATTGATTGATTGTGTAGGACAGAGTTTCCATGTACAGGGACATTTGAGTCAAACTGGGAATTGTGATGAAATTTCTCATTAATGAAGGCATAAAACCAATTGCCATTTACAGAAGACTTCAAGCACAGTATAGTGATGAGACGCTTAGCCACAGTAAAATACTTAAATGGTGCAAAAGTTTTAAAGAAGACTGCATGTCCATGAATGACGATCCCAGCTGACGTGACTTGAAGAGCACTACACTTGGTCCTATGAACATTCAACAAGTAGAATGCCTGTTCTTTGAAAAAACTGACTGATAATTTGTCATTCACTTGCAGAAGAGACATATCTGTCTGTGGGAACTGTACACACAATCATTCACCAACACTTGCACATTATAGGAACTCAGCTGGGAGTTATTTCCACATCCTCTGTATAGTTCTGACCTTACCCCAAGCTATTTCCACATGGTTGGTCCACTAACGAAGTAGATGGGCCACTAAAGGAGCTCCTAGGAGGTCAGTATTTCAGACACGAAGCAGGCGACCTGCTCATGACTCCAGCATACTAAGAAATCCTTCCACCTTGATAATATCCAAGCACTAGTGAAATGCTGGGATATGTGCATTAGTGTAGAATGGGGATTATATAGATAAATAAAGGGAGTTTTTACTTTCATAACTGTTATTCTACAGAATCAAAGTTTGACTAGAACTGGTATTGTACAAATGGCTTAAACAAGTCAAAAAGAGGACACAACAACAAGGTAAAGTAAAACAAAACAAACAAATAAAGAAAAGAAAAGAAAAAAATAGGAGGCAGTGAACATTAATTAAATGTAAGGGAAAATTGGATACCAAATGGTTTGGTAAAAGCAATTCACATTCATCACTAAATTAACAAGATCTCTCATAACACATCTCATTACAGTGTTTAAAGTGGTGGGAAATAATAGTTAGCTTTCAAAGTTTTATGTATTATGTACAAAGTTTATATCTTGTGACTTCAATAAGTACAAAATGTGATGGCTAGATGACCAAGATGTAACATTTCTAGCATTGACAAATCCCTGACTACTTTGGCCCAGAGATTTCCCAAGATCTGTAACAGATCTGGTCTGTAAAAGATTTGGTCCGGCCTATTGTTTTATCATCCAAATACTAAAAAATGCTATTTTAGTTCTTTATCTTGCCTATACCATGTGTATAAACTAAAAATGAAGCAAAAAAAAGAGTCTACCAGTTCATACACACAATGAAATATTTATTTACATGACAAGTTTATACATATAGAGAATTAAGGTCAAAAAGAGATTTCAAGAGAACAAAAGTAACAAAACAACAAAATGTAAATACAGACTAAAACTAAACAATCCACTGCCTGGCCAAAAACGATATTTGAAATGACTAAAATTAAAGTTAAAGTTAAAAACCTTCCAACATATTAAAACCTTTTAAAGAATGCCACCATACACGTCCCTCGTTCCAAGCTACTTCCACATGACTGGTCCGTTAAAGGAGTTCCTGCGAGGCCAGTGTTTCACACGTGCAGGAGGCAGTCCAATCATAGTTCTGACGTACTGATATTCTTTATACCTGGATGGTATCCAAGCACTAGTAAAACGCTGGGATAAGTGCATTAGTGAAGCATGGGATTACATAGAAAAATAAGGGGAGCTTTTATTTTTATAACTGTGTTCTGTTATTCTTCACAATTAAAAGTCTTGCTATGACCGCCCCTTGTATGTTTAATATTCCAACTAAGAACATTTATACACACACAATGAACAAAAAACACTGGGTTGGGATTCTGGAGATTGTGCCAGCTCTAGTAGGCAGAGACCAAACTTCTAGTGATCCAGACCCCCCTCTGCATCTGCTGACTCATCCCTGTGTTGAACTGGACTCCATAATAATTTGGACAACTTCTGTTATATTGAACTTTCAGCAGCCTAACACACATGATGTCATTATATAATTTCTGTTATCCGTTATCACCCAAATGAGGATGGTACTCAAGGTTTCTTCCTATTGCCATCTCAGGGAGTTGCCACCGTCGCCCTCGGCTTGTTCATCAGGGACAATCTCACAATCTCATTATTATCTAAACACATTTTTTCTCACTCATACACACATAAATTTTCTTTTCATTTTGAGAAGCTGCTTTGAGACAATGACCATTGATAAAAGCACTATATAAATAAAATTGAATTGAACAGCTGTGTCCATAAAAGAAAAGAAAAAAAAAACACTTGTTAGTAAGACTCATCAGAAAAAAGGCTTCAGTTTTCTAGATAGCAGAGGATTGGACTTTGGAGCAATAGAAAAAGGTCACATGGTCTAATTAATCCAGATTGAGCCAATTCCAGAGCGATGAGCCTCTCAGGGTAAGAAGGGAATGATTAAATCACTGAATGCCTAAATTATCACCATATCACCGTATCACAATATCACCATATTTGCACTGAATTCCTCACCAAATTCAATAAAATCATCTCCAACTTCAACTGTGTCCCCGGCAGTATATATATATATATATATATATATATGCTTTCCTTTTTCTTATAATGTTCACGAGTCGCTTTATCTTTGACTTTAACTAAATGTCCGTACTCTTTTAATTTATATACGCTTACGCTTTGATCCCCTTTTGACTGGGCTTTTGTTTCACGTTTTGAATCGATTGCTTTGCTCTTTGATTTCCCGATTATCGATCTTCCACTGCTTTTTGTTTTACAATTTGGCTCTGTCACTTGGGTGATTTATTTCCCGGCTTTAAACTTTGTTTTCGTTTCCTTGACCACACTCTCGCCTAACATTTTGCTCCCACTATCACTCACCCTGCGTGCTTTGGCACATTCTCTCTCTCCCACATTCTCAGACATGCTGCCTCCAATGAAAGAGGCTGCTCCCCACCTCTGTCAATCTCCTGCACCAGGATTCTTCATGTTCACCCCCACAGCGTGACATTCTTTTAATCAACCTCTTATGTGCAATTAATTCATATTAATGTGCATATGTTTATATGTTCTTCTAGAAAGGGCCATGGCACAGAGGGAAAATCATATGATGCTTTCTCTCACAGTCCTCATGCCCGCATGCATGCAAAATGCAGCCAACTCAATTTTATTTAGTCTTAGTCATCCAAGAACAGGACATTTCTGTTTGCTTAACATAAACCAAATTCAAATTCAAATTCAAATTTTATTTGTCACATACACAGTCATACACAGTACGATATGCAGTGAAATGCATCTTAGGAAACTGCTCGTGACCTAAGAATAAAAGAATATGAATAGGAATAGGAAATAAATATGAAAATTAAAATAAAGGATAAGT